>JAHNEJ010002665.1:0-38651 GCA_022559845.1 Amorphophallus konjac | reverse complement strand
TCTATACAAATCCCTAAATACATTCATCCAAAGTCTATACATTCACTCCAAGTCTATACATTCATATCCAAAGTCTATACATTCCTCCAAGTCTATACATTCATCTCCACATTCACTCAAAGTCTATACATTCCTCCAAGTCTATACATTCATCTCCACATTCACTCAAAGTCTATACATTGGCTTCCTCAAAGTCTATACATTGGCTTCACAAAGTCTGTACATCCTCAAAGTCTATACATTGGCTTCCTCAAAGTCTATACATTGGCTTCACAAAGTCTATACATCCTCTCAAAGTCTGTACATTGGCTTCCTCAAAGTCTATACGTTCCTATCTTTACCTACGTTACAAAGTCTGTACATTCCTCAAAGTCTATACATTGACTTCACCAAGTCTGTACATCCTCTCAAAGTCTATACATTGGCTTCCTCAAAGTCTATACGTTCCTATCTTTACCTACGTTACAAAGTTCAAAGTCTATACATTGGCTTCACAAAGTCTATACATCGGTTTCCTCCTAATCATCCTGACATGTCTTTCTCTATTGACTACCTCTGAAAGTCTATACATTGTGTCTATACGTTACATCCTCATGTATATTTCTCTTTTTCTATTTTTCTTCCCTCTCTCTCTCTCACGTAACCCCCCCTTTTCTATGTTCTCACCCTCACTCTCACGTCACACACACTCATTTCACTGCACACCCCTCTCCACCAAGGCACACACATATGTACACACTCCACACTGTACACGCCCTCTCCACCACGGCACATACAGACACACATTGCACACACCCCTCTCCACCAAGGCACAACACACACTCACGTGGGCATTTTGTCCCCATCCCACACATCTCTCTCCCACTCCCTTTCTCCCCCCGTGAACCCTCACCACCGTAACTCGGGCCCTCTCTCTCTCTTCTTCTCTCAACCGCAAGACACTCCTCCTCTGTCAGCCTCCTCTCCACTCACCCACTCTCTTCCTCTGCCTCCATCTCCACCGCATCTCCCCTTCGTGAGCCGCAAGCCACCCCCTGTGATCTCTCTCTCGATCTAACTTCCCACCTCTCATTCACCTTCTCTCTTCTCTCTTTCCCTCTCCGCTCCCTCTTCTTTCTCCCGCTGCGGACCTCACCTGCCACCGAGCTTCTCCACGCCCACGCCGCCGGCATCACCTCCAGACGCCCCCGTCGCCCCCGTCGTCGTCCGTACACCCGTTTTCGTCTGCCACGAGCCCAACCTCCGGCCACCGTCTCCTCCACACGCCGCCGCCGGTTGCAACTCTCGCCACGCCGTCCACCACTGCACCATCTCACGTCGCCTTGTTGCTGCAAAGCTCGCTGCCATCTCGCCGTCGCCGGTCTTCTCCCACCTGCCGGCCATCGTCGTCCTCGCGCCCACATCGCCGCCGACACGCACACCCCTCGGCGAGGCCGCCTCCCGTCGCTTCCTCCACTGCCACAACACCCCATCCGTCGACCGTCGGCAGCTTCCTCCGGCCACCACCGCGTCGACCCCCACCTCCCGCCGTGCTCGCCTCCCTTTCTCTCGCTATCTCTTCCTCTCGCGTCTCTCTCCCTCCCTCGATCTCGGTCTCTCACGCGCCCTCTCTCTTCCCTCTCGATTTCTCTCTCACCGCTTCTATCTTCTCTCTCTAGTCCGTCGCCCTCTCTCTCTCTCTCTCTTTTTAATTTTTTTATTTTATTTATTCTCTCTGCTCTCCTCTCTCTCTCCCTGTCTCGCGATCTCTCTCTTTAACTCTCTTTTCTTTTTTATCCTATCTCTCTCACCCTCTTCCTCTCTCTCCCTGTCTCACCTGCACCCTCTCTCTTTCTCACTTCTCTCTCCCCCTCTCTCTGTGTCTCCCGGTTTTCCTCACTCTCTCTCGATCTCTCTCTCAACTTTCTTACTTCTCTTTCTCTCTCTTTTCATCCACCCCTCTGTCTCATCTCTTCTCTCTCTCTCGTCCCTCTCTCCCCATCTGATCTCTCTCTCTCTTCTTTGTACATTTTTTATCCTTTTTTTAACTTCTCTTTCTCTCTCTTTTCCTCCCCCTCTGTCTCATCTCTTCTCTCTCTCGTCCCTCTCTCCCCACCGTTCTCTCTCTCTCTCTCTCTCGATCTCTCTCACATATCTTCTTTTTTTATATTTTTCTCCCTCTTCTCTCTTCCCCCTCTAACTGTCACGATCTCTCTCTAAAACTATCTTTCACTCTCTTCTCTCTTCACACCATCACTCTTTCTCTTTTTTTATCATTTCTCTCTCTCGGTTATTCCCCTCTCTCTCCCTTTCATCCTGTCTATTGCCCCCTTTTCCCTTTTTCATAGTCATACACATGCGCACAGTTTCGTACACAGTCACGTACATGCACTTTTCACACTTACATACCATGCACGTAACCACCAGCAATATAAGACTTCTGTAGCCTAATCACCAGTAATGCATATATGTATATGTAGTTTTGGATATTAACCTTATTATCCCTATATATATATATACTTATATATATATATATTTAAATATCTACACATATACATATCAAAGAGAATATACATACATATATATTAGATATACATATATATATATTATATACTCAAACAGATATGTAAATATTATATATGCTCTTATATGTATATATTTAATGTATGTATGTGTGTATATTTATATATGTCAATATTGTTTTAGCTCATATTAGTTTGTTGTTCACTGTACAAGTGCAGAAATAAAAGCGGCCCTCGGCCCTGTTCGTGTTCCCCTGTGTTCCATACACTAGGGAAGTCGTGTCATCCTTCTCGTGTTGCTCAGAGCCACCATCGGCTTTTGAATAAGCTCCCTTTACCTTTTCTCATCCTATACCATTTTTAGTCTTTATTCAGTTATTAGTGTCTTATCCCATGAATTATTACTATATCATTGTTCTGATGTGATTTTTGTGTTTGTTTGTTTTGCAGGGTAACCAACTCAAAAGCCCTCTTCTTCGGCCAGCCGAACGAAGAGGAAGAAGGAGCCCATATCATCCCGCGTCAAAGGCAAAAGCGATCAACCAGTTCGGGACCCACGGTCCCTGGCGATCACACCATCAAACACGTACTTGTAGTAATTTTTATTTTATGTCTATAATACCCGCGGATAGCTAAATCCCGCACGGGTCTGTTTGTACTATAATCGGTCGCGGTGAGTCATTTCACCGTGGTCATTTTCTTTCAGCACTTCCTTTCTGCACTTTGTTATATTATTGTTAAAACCTCGCAGGATCAATGTCCTGCGGCGGTCTGTTTACTCGCTGTTATATTTTTACTATTATAACTGTGTAAGGAGTGATATGCCGTTCCAAATTCTGAGTCTACGTGTGTCTTTGTGTCCGCCAATTTCTACTACGCAGAGTCCTAGGCTAGCACCCGGTATATAAAAAACTACTCACGGAACGGTAGGCCACGCCTACCGGGAAAGGAGTTTAGTTTGCGTGAGAGGGTCTTCCGATCCCTATCTCTGCCTTGTACCGGAATTCGGTAAGTCTAGGTTCTCCGCATTCCCCTACAGAGTGTCCTTTCAGGTCGTACTCTCCACCTTTTTTTCCATATCACCCCCCTTTACGGACGCGTTTCTTTCGTCATTTTTTTTCCTTTCACTAAGAGAGGGAGAAACCCCATCTCTCTCTCTATGTCAGTCACGTGACGCGTTCACATTGGGTATTTGATTATTGATGTATGGACTTCAACTCTATGGTCCTGCATAGGTAGTTATTCGGACTTAGTAGAATTCTTACGAAGACAATTAGTTGGACAACATGGGATCATTCACTATCAGTATGATATAAGAGAGAGAATGCTCTATGGATCTGTACTCAGAAAGTATCTTTGGCCACAGTATGGGAGTTCACTATGAAAAGGGAGTTTTTTAGTGAACCTTTTGGAGTACAGAGTTTAGTGGAGTCAGAACATAATAGGGTTTGACAGTAACACCATACCCTAGTCCCAGTAGGAGTATTGTATGAATGAAGATCTATAGCTATATAGAATCTATAGACGGAAAGGTTCCAAAGTGTGTTGTTTATTTCTAGTGTCATTTAGGATCACGAGTTGTTACTTAGTACCTTTCGTGATTAGAAAGCCTATTAATTCTATTATTGGATAATGGACTGTGTATATTAAGTTAAGAAGGGATTCTAAACTTAATGGGCTGGAAAACCAAACAAACATTTGGGCCTCGAGGGTCACACATAATCGAGTTCTAGATAGATTGAGATGGATGGACTTTATAGATAATTACTAAATTTTTATAAAAAATAAACACTGCAAGGCTAAACCTTCGGCCATGCTCCTTCGGTTAGCCCTGATCGCCCCCCCTCTCCTCTTGTATCTCTCTCTTGAGGGAACCCCCTTCTCTCTCTCTCTCTCCTCTTCCCTGTGGATGGTGGAATTAAGATATATATTGTGACGACCCGGAGATCCGGATACCGGTAAATCGATACCAAGAACTCAGGGAAGCCACCCAAGAGGCTGATGAGACCTCGTAAGGGTTGAAGGGTTTTGTTGAGGTAATGCATAACGAATTGGAGTTACACGCGCGCAATATTAATTATAGCAACAATTTGAACTATAAACGGAAGCAATTTAAATATCAGAGTGATAATATGTACAATAGTCCAGATCCACAATTTCTACAAGTCCAACCACTGAACAAGAGTCAAAAATGTACAACTACTCGGGGCATACCCCGGTTAAAAAGTATAGGTAAGGTAAAAGACCACTAACAACCTATTGATCGACCACTGCTGGGACTAAGTACGGCCGTCAAAAGCACGGGAAGCTTCGGAAGACGGTTGAGGCTGCTCACCTAAAAAGGAAAGGGTGAGTCTCACAACCAGACTCAGTAGGGGTCACGCGGGTCTCTACCTCGCCACTAAACAAAGGAAAGCAATTAAAGCATGCATTGGCAGAATTAAACAACAGTTTAGTAAAGCTGTAAAACTATCTAAACAGTTTAATAATAGTTAACTATGATGCCAATTTAATTTAACCACGAGCGTCAGGAACTAAATCTACCAATAAAATAAACCTCAACATTTCCAAGTGACAGGAGAAAGAAGGACCACCAGAAAGAGAAACCAGATGCGTCCACTGACGGCTTACACTGCTTCTTAAGTATCTACACAAGTCCGGATCGCGACACGTGAGACACGTAACAGTACCAGAAGACAAGAACTAGTACGGGTAACACTCGTTAGTGCCAGTCCAAGCCCCTGACCATGTGTTCACACACAGGCTCAATGCCTTGAGCGAGGCGTCTAGCTAGTTTTTTCCCCCAATAGGACACTACTGTCAAGCAAGGGGGCCCATAAAAACTAGCTTAAAAATTGTAAATCGGGACTATCCCGCCACCTCTCCCGGGTGGGCCGACACTAGAGGTCGTCGGGCTACTACTAGTGATTCCATCACAAGGAAAGAGAAAGTAACTCTATTGGGATCTAAAAATGAGCCACAGTTTGTAAAATAATTTAAACAGGGCGAATATGCAATATTAAAAGCATAATTAAATGAACATGTTAACATTTCAATTCTGCAGAAATTAAACAGTCAAGAAGAGGCCGCTCCAGTCGTAAGCGGTCACACGACTGGCCGCTCAATGGATATAAGCGGTCATAACTGAGCCGCGTGGCTCATACCGCTATCCATAGCACGGTCAAGGTTGAGCCGTGCAAGAACATAGGCGGTTCCACGACTGGCCGTTCAATGGGATGGACGGTCACTTAGACGGTCCCACGACTGGCCGTCCTACGAATTGAACGGACCCATGTTGGGCCGTGCTATCTACGCCGCCTTACTGTTTAAAGGTCCTACGCGGTCGACAGTCGGCCGCTCTAGTTCCTACACGGTCACATGATGTACGTTTAATTGGTTAAAACGATCTAGACGAAGACCGTGGATTCAGAACGGTCACTGGTAGGACCGTTTAATTACTGGGAAACCGAGAATGGGGTAAACCCCATGGAATCCCATCCCGGTCGATCTAAATCGATGGGGAAACAATTTCTAACCTGCAACCTGCCTTGCCACAACCCATCCACAACATCCAAACCATCAAAAACGTAAAGACGATGGCCATGCAATATTTTTTCACAAATTAAAACATAAATACAATGTTCATGATTTTTGCTCCAAAATCTAGGAAAACGTAGTACGATGGGCATGCATGTGGTACATGCACGATCCTAAGGCGACGAGGAATCCATCCCCCTACTTATTGCGCGACGAAACCATCGTTACGATGCCGAACGGACCGAGGGGAGCCGCGCCTTCCCTCGCCCGCACACGCCTCCACGCTCCGCGGTCCGCCCCAATGTTGGGGTCAATGCGCTCCACGCGTCGCGAGCTTTCCAACAGTACCTCCCGCGTCTCCTACAGTGGCCCGGTCAGGCCGCGCCCCGAGAGAGGGCGATCGTGGGAGAGAGAGAGGGTGAGGGAGAGAGAGGAAATGAGAGAGAGAGAGAGAGAGAGAGAGAGAGAGAGAGAGGTCGGCCGATTTGGGTAAAAATTTTGGTTTTATTATTTTTTTTTTATTTTTAACCTCAAATCACATGTTAACCCCCAAAGAAGCAAAATTTCTTATATGCCCATTAAATTTCTAAAACTCTTTTAATAAATGGGTTAATGCATAGAAAAAACCTATTAAACCCATTAAAAATTCCTAAAATAATGGTTTAAATTCTATTTTGATACCGGTAAGGATCCGTTAAAGAACGGGCCTTACAGTCCCTCCCTCCTAATAAAATTTCATCCTTAAAATTTAAAAGGACGCACAAAGAGAGAACTGAAAGAAATTATACCTTATTCAAATAAGAAAGAGAACTACTGACGTATTTCATCCTCACGTTCCCAAGTCGCTTCATTGCCAGAGTGACGCTGCCATACAACTTTAACCAGAGGGATTACCTTATTTCTTAATCGTTGCTCACGACGATCTTCTATTCTAATTGGATACTCTGGTGTGGACAAATCTACTGTCACTTCAGGCCAAACTGAATCATCTAGAACGTGAGACGCATCAGGAATATACTTTCTCAACTGGGAAACATGAAATACATCGTGAATTGCTTGCATCGCCGCTGGCAACTGGAGTCGATAAGTCACTTGGCCCACACATTCCAAGATAGGAAATAGACCAATGTACCGGGGACTGAGCTTTCCACGTTTCCCAAATCTCATAACGCCTTTCATTGGAGATATTTTTACAAACACCATATCTCTAGGCTCAAATTGCAATGGTCGCCTGTGCTGATCTGCATAACTTTTCTGTCGACTCTGAGCTGTCAACATTTTCTGTCAAATTAGACGCACCACATCAGCACATTGTTGTACCATATCAGGTCCTGTCAATAAGCGATCACCAGCTTCAAACCAGTTTAATGGAGTACAACAAGGACGCCCATATAAAGCTTCATACGATGCCATATTGATGCTGGAGTGATAACTGTTATTATATGCAAATTTCACTAATGGCAAATGCTGACTCCACAAACCCTGCCAATCTAGGCAACACGATTGCAACATATCTTCTAAAGTCTGAATAGTCCTTTCTGACTGACCATCAGATTGAGGATGATACGCTGAACTGAAAGCCAACTCTGTGCCCAACGCCTTTTGAAAACTGCGCCAGAAGCCATAAGTAAATCGTGGGTCACGATCTGACACAATAGATATTGGAATTCTATGCAATGGCACAATCTTTTCAACATAGAGTTCGGCCAATTTCTGAACACTCCAAGCAACTTTGATTGGCAATAATCTTGCTGTCTTTGTCAGGCGATCAAGTAACAGCCAGATTCCATCATAGCCCTGTGAAGTCCGGGGCAAACCCACAACAAAGTCTGTCGTGACGTGATCCCATTTCCACATCGGAATTTCTAAGGGTTGAAGCATTCCTCCAGGCTTTTGATGCTCAGCTTTAACCTGTTGGCATGTCAAGCACTTAGATACAAACTCAGCTACATCCCTTTTCATTCTTGGCCACCAGAACTGCCTTTTCAAATTTGGATACATCTTTGTAGTGTCGGGATGAATAGCATATCGGGATCCATGGGCTTCACGCAAGATGGTAGTTCTTAACATATCATCGGCTAGAACATACAGCCTACCTCGGAAGCTGACCACTAACTCATCATCAAACTCGATATCGTGCATCAACACAATGCGAGATAAATCAGAATCTGCCTGCTGAGCTTCCTTAATCTGCTGATAAATAGTTGGAGTCATCACAAGGCTAGCACACACAGCTACCATCGGATCAAAAGGGATATCCATGCTGAATGTCTCGCTGGGAAACTGTTCCCACAACTTCCATTCTCGAACCAGCGACTGATTTGCACTTTCCTGCTCAGAGCATCAGCCACCACATTCATTTTAATTGGCTAATAGGAGAGAGTGAAATCATAGTCTTTCATATACTCCATCCATCTGCGCTGCCGAAGATTCAAATCTTTTTGAGAAAACACATATTGTAAGCTTTGATGATCCGTGAAGATCTCAAATTTCTCACCATATAGGTAGTGTCTCCAGATTTTTAATGTAAAGATCACCACTACAAGCTCTAAATCATGAGTTGGATAATTCTCTTTATGTTGTTTCAATTGTCGGGATGCATAAGCTATAACTTTACTATGCTGCATAAGCACTGCACCCAGACCTACTCAAGAAGCATCCGTGCATACCACTAATCCACCCGAGCCAGAAGGTAGCACAAGCACTGAAGCAGTAGTGAGTAGCCTTTTCAATTCATTAAAGCTCTGCTCACACTGATCTGACCAGACAAAAGGCACATCTTTACGAGTCAGACGAGTCATTGGCGCGATAATCCGTGCAAAATCTTGAATGAATCTTCGATAATAACTAGCAAGACCTAGAAAACTTCTGATCTCTATCATAGTCCTTGGTCTCTGCCATTGAAGAACAGCTTCAATCTTTGCCAGATCAACTGCAACTCCATCACCAGAAATCACATGGCCGAGAAAATACACTTCCCGAAGCCAAAACTCATATTTGCTGAATTTTGCATAAAGCTCGTGATCTCGCAGAGTTTGCAATATAATCTTGAGATGTTGTACATGTTCTTCTTCCGAAGCAGAATAGACTACAATATCATCTACAAAGATCACCACAAACCGGTCCAGATACGGACGAAACACACGCTGCATCAGGTCCATAAAAGCTGCTGGAGCATTGGTTAGCGCAAACGGCATAACCAAAAATTCATAATGACCATATCGTGTGCTAAAAGCAGTCTTTTCCTCATCAGATTCTTTAATCCTCAATTGATAATAACCTGATCGAAGATCAATCCGTGAAAAGATAGTAGCTGACTGAAGTTGATCAAACAAATCATCAATCCTGGGCAAAGGATACTTGTTCTTGATAGTCACCTGATTTAACTACCTGTAATCAATACGTAGCCTCATGCTTCCATCTTTCTTTTTCACAAACAAAACTAGGGCACCCCATGGAGAAAAGCTTGGACGGATATAGCCTTTTTCCAACAAATCTAACAGTTGTGCTCGCAATTCTTTCAATTCAACTGGAGCCATACGGTAAGGTGCCTTTGCTAAAGGTGTCGTACATGGAATCAGTTCAATCACCATTTATATCTCTCGCTGCGGAGATAAGCCTGGTAACTCATTAGGAAACACATCAAGAAATTCACAAACCACAGGAATATCATTGATATCCTACTGTGGTGCCTCAACAGCAATCACCGAAGCCAAGAATCCCTCACAACCTACATTAAGTAATCGACATGCTCGAATAGCAGGAATAATCAAGCGAGAGGAACGAGATCGAATACGTTGGAAATAGAATGCAGGTTTTCCATGTGGCTGAAAATAGACTTTCTTCGATCTACAGTCAACCACGGCTCCGTATTCTTCCAACCAATCCATTCCCGGAATAATATCATAATCCACCAGCTGCAAAGCATATAATCTAGCTGGCAACTGCTGATTGCCAATCACAATGGGAGTCTCTTCTAGACAAAGAGGTGTGAACATTAAATCTCCATAAGGTAATTCCACAAGCAACTCACAAGACATCTCAGATGTCGACTCCTCAATACAGGCAATAAAGTCTTTAGAAATAAATGAATGAGAAAAACCTGAATCAAATAGAACACGAGCTGCATGGCCATAAATCATAATCATACCTTCTACGAGATGAGATGCCACAGCTTCAGCATGAGTTATATACGAGACCTTCCCTTTTTGCTTCCTGCCCGCTGTAGTAGATTGTTGAGATGATGAAGCTTGAGAATATTGCTGAGATTGTGGTGGTGGAGGAGGTCTGAACTGAGATGGATATGGTGGAGAGAAATGAATAGGTTTTGGCCTTTGAGGATAGTCACGAACCACATGCCCAGGTTGATCACAACGAAAACAAACCACCGACATCGAACACGGTCTGCCAGGATGACTCCCACCACATCTCGGACACGCTCTCGGCTGACTTGCTATTGATCCCTGTCGCTGGAAAGAAGGTGTTGATTGCTGCACAGTGCCAGAAGATGCTTGACTGTCATACCGCTTCTTAGTCTTCCTGAACATCTTCTTAAACTTGGATTTGGAAAAAGAAGTGCCACCGGTAGTAGGAACAGAAGGCTGGACTCCTGTCACAGTCGGCTGGCTAACCTACTGATGATGCACACTAGGCTGAACTGAGTCAACTTGAGTATGCCCTCGGGATCTTGCCATGTCAAGTTCTAATGCCGCAGCTGCCTGATATGTTGCATCAATCTCTACTACCCTGGTTACAATCAAAGGCTGCCTCAATTCTACTTTTAAGCCACGTAGGAATTGCTCGGTCTTTAAGCCTTCATCAGCAAGAATATGAGGTGCATACTGACCCAATTCCATGAACTTGTTATGGTATTGAAGCACAGTCATGTCACCCTGAGCCAATTCCATGAATTGATACATCTTGTCCACTCTGAGATAGGCTGGACTATATGTACACTCGAACGACATGACAAATTCCCCCAAGTTATCTAACGAAGCGGACGAGATCGGAAAGTAACTTCCCACTCCGGGGTCCACCACGCGAGTGCTGCTCCCTGCAGTTGAAATGTGGCCAGCATCACTTTCTCATCTTCCATGCACTCCATTGAACGGAACACACGCTCAGTCACATCTAGCCACACTCTGACTGCATCATGATCTGCCTGTCCTTCATATGTTGGTGGGTGGAATAGCAGAAATTCTTTCAATGCTCTGCCACGCCCACCTTGAGGCATTTCATCTCCAGGAGCAGGAAGATCAACTTGAGCTGGCACTGGCACATTAACCGGAGGAGGAGAGGTGCCACTTTCCTCCCTTGGAACACAGGCTCTTCTTCTAGGCAGCATTTTAATCTAGAAGACACATAACAACAGAAAACCCATTAGTAATCACGGAAAACATCCTAAGCCAGCAGTAGTAGACTCACATGGACTTGTTCTGAATTAGTGCAATTTTGATTCCTTATACACAACCTCAACTCTGCTCTCATACCAACTGTGACAACCCGGAGATCCGGATACCAGTAAATCGATACCAAGAACTCGGGGAAGCCACCCAAGAGGCTGATGAGGCCTCGTAAGGGTTGAAGGGTTTTGTCGAGATAATGCATAACGAATTGGAGTTACACGCGCGCAATATTAATTATAGCAACAATTTGAACTATAAATGGAAGCAATTTAAATATCAGAGTGATAATATGTACAATAGTCCAGATCCACAATTTCTACAAGTCCAACCACTGAACAAGAGTCAAAAATATACAACTACTCGGGGCATACCCCGGTCAAAAAGTATAGGTCAGGTAAAAGACCACTAACAACCTACTGACCGACCACTGCTGGCACTAAGTATGGCCGTCAAAAGCACGGGAAGCTCCGGAAGACGGTTGAGACTGCTCACCTGAAAAGGTAAGGGTGAGTCTCACAACCAGACTCAGTAGGGGTCACGCGGGTCCCTACCTCGCCACTAAATAAAGGAAAGCAATTAAAGCATGCATTGGCAGAATTAAACAATAGTTTAGTAAAGCTGTAAAACTATCTAAACAGTTTAATAACAGCTAACTATGATGCCAATTTAATTTAACCACGAGCGTCAGGAACTAAATCTACCAATAGAATAAACCTCAACATTTCCAAGTCACAGGAGAAAGAAGGACCACCAGAAAGAGAAACCAGATGCATCCACTGACGGCTTACACTGCGTCTCAAGTATCTACACAAGTCTGGATTGCGAGACGTGAGACACGTAACAGTACTAGAAGACAAGAACTAGTCAGGGTAACACTCGTTAGTGCCAGTCCAAGCCCCTGACCACGTGTGCACACACAGGCTCAATGCCTTGAGCCAGGCCTCTAGCTAGTTTCCCCCCCCCCAGTAGGACGCTACTGTCAAGCAAGGGGGCCCACGGAAACTAGCTTAAAAATCGTAAATCGAGACTACCCGTCACCTCTCCCAGGTGGGCCGACACTAGAGGTCGTCGGGCTACGACTAGTGGTTCCATCACAAGGAAAGAGAAAGTAACTCTATTGGGATCTAAAAATGAGCCACAATTTGTAAAATAATTTAAACAGGGCGAATATGTAATATTAAAAGCATAATTAAATGAACATGTTAACATTTGAATTCTGCAGAAATTAAACGGTCAAGAAAAGGCTGCTCCAGTCGTAAGCGGTCGCACGACTGGCCGCTCAATGGATATAAGCGGTCATAACTGAGCCGCGTGGCTCATACCGCTATCCATAGCACGGTCAAGGTTGAGCCGTGCAAGAACATAGGCGGTTACACGATTGGCCGTTCAATGGGATGGACGGTCACTTAGACGGTCCCACGACTGGCCGTCCCACGAACTGAATGGACCCATGTTGGGCCGTGCCATCTTCACCGCCTTACTGTTTAAAGGTCCTACGCGGTCGACGGTCGGCCGCTCTAGTTCCTACACGGTCACATGATGTACGTTTAATTGGTTAAAACGGTCTAGACGAAGACCGTGGATTTAGAACGGTCACTGGTAGGACCGTTTAATTACCGGGAAACTGAGAACGGGGTAAACCCCATGGAATCCCCTCCCGGTCGATCCAAATCGATGGGGAAACAATTTCTAACCTGCAACCTGCCTTGCCACAACCCATCCACAACATCCAAACCATCAAAAATGTAAAGAAGATGGCCATGCAATAATTTTTCACAAATTAAAACATAAATACAATGTTCATGATTTTTGCTCCAAAATCTAGGAAAATGTAGTACGATGGGCATGCATGTGGTATAGGCACGATCCTAAGGCGACGAGGAATCCATCCCCCTACTTATTGTGCGGCGAAACCGTCGTTGCGACGCCGAACGGATCGAGGGGAGCCGCGCCTTCCCTCGCCTGCACACGCCTCCACGCTCCGCGGTTCACCCCAATGTTGGCGTCAACGCACTCCACGCGTCGCGAGCTTTCCAACAGTACCTCCCGCGTCTCCTACAGTGGCCCGGTCAGGCCGCGCCCCGAGAGAGGGCGATCGTGGGAGAGAGAGAGGGTGAGGGAGAGAGAGGAAATGAGAGAGAGAGAGAGAGGTCGGCCGATTTGGGTAAAAATTTTGGTTTTGTTATTATTATTATTTATTTTTAACCTCAAATCACATGTTAACCCCTAAAGAAGCAAAAGTACTTATATGCCCATTAAATTTCTAAAACTCTTTTAATAAATGGGTTAATGCATAGAAAAGGCCTATTAAACCCATTAAAAATTCCTAAATTTATGGTTCAAATTCTATTTCGATACCGGTAAGGATCCGTTAAAGAACGGGCCTTACATATATGGTCGGCATCTAGAGATCATAAAGGAGATCTCATCTGCGTCTAGTGCTCGTGTAGATACATCTAGAGGCTGTACACTTGATAGGCTTGCGACTCAAAGATCCACTACTCGTTAGTCTTCGCACTTTTGGGAGTTTCTTGACCTTGCAATGGTAAATAATTGTTCTTCCTACCATGGAATTTTTTATTTATTGTTCGATTTTGAACACCGGCAACGATATGCACAAAAATTTTCCCGATCTTTCACTACTTCTTTGATTGAAACCTTACACCACTTATAGCACATAACTTTAAACTTGCGATACCTGAAACTTATGATAAATTTCTTTGTGGAAACTTATGAAAAATTTCTTTGCGGAAACCTTATAAGTTGGCTATGCTTATTTTGTTAAGGGTTTTTTTATCATCAAAAAGGGGAGATTGTTGTGATCCTCCTGTGGTTTGATCATAACAAAGTCCATTCATATTAGACTAACTAATTTTTCAAGTGTATGTGCGCAGTACAAGTCAATCTGAAAAATTTGTGTGTCAAAATGACTGAAAGATGATCTTTGATAAAAAATTAATTAGGCTTTTATTGTGTTTTGGTACGAGGGTTTACGTTATGTATTGTGGTAACTTAGCTCTTCGCAACGAGGCTAAAATCATGAATTTTAGATATGTGTGGTGAAAGTTATGGCATCTTTAAGTTGGTAAGTTCAAACAGACAGAACCCATGTTAGAAGGTTTCGACTCAGGATGTCGACACCCCTAAGGGAACCTTGGAATTAGTTGCATATCTAGGTGAATCTACGTGATTTTCTTGGGCGATCTTGACCCTCCTTTGGGCTGGATGCTTCCTAAACACTTCTAATAGAATCCTAAAGTTCCCTAAGACTATTTAAGCATCTTTTTGATAAAATTAAATGCTACTAAGGGCTGAAAATTTGTGGATTGCTACTGTTGCTCTGCTCTGCGCCCCAGTTCATCTTGTTCTTCATCTCTCGGAGTCTTTTTCTTGTGCTGAAACGTGAAAGACGACCCGGGAATCTCTCCATCAGTGAATTACTATCAGATTTACTCTCTTTGATTGATTTAAATATGAGCTTTTGTAGTGTGAGTGGGAGAAAAGTGTGTATGCATTGGTGCGCCTTACTCCAAAGGTGTGTGATAAGGCATGTGTATGTGTGTGGAAGGTGAGTTAGCATCTTGATATCTGGTGTGTGTATGATTTGTTAGTATTTTTAGCAGTGGATACGAAAGAGTTATTGGGGAGAGGACGTAGGTTAGCACCTTACCGTACCAAATCTCTATAAAAATTACATTCTCTTCTTGTGTGATTGGCTCTATCTCTCCTGTCTTCCTTCTGTATGACTATTGATTATGTGATTTGCATTGAACTTTAAAAATTTGTCAACACCCAATTTGCCCCCCTCTTGGGTATGTTCCATAGCTCCGACTCTTCATATGCATTAACTTATAACAATGACAGTTGAAAGGAAATCATAGATAAATTACGCAAGAAAGGAATTTAGTGCAAACCCACATGGACAGAAGGTGTTGCCTGGGTCTTCCGCTTAAAGATATTAGATTGTAAGAACCAGAAGGTGCATTTGTAAACATTTGCAAAGTAAATGTTTTGTTCTAATTTTTATAAAATTCCACATGCGAAAAGTCAATTTGAACAGAAAAACGTTTCTATAGAGAAACCCCATCTTGAACATAATGGGCTGCTTTGATATTAGAATAAGGTAGAATAGGATTTCTTAACCCACGGCGGGCCCCACTCTCACATCTCACACACAGTCCCTAACCCGACTCCGGGTGAGGTATTCGAGCCTCTGCACCTTAGCCCTGCCCGTTTTTCAAACAGGGCGAATGAGAATAAAGAAAAAGAGAGAGAAAATGGACCAAAGTGATGAATCAAACTACAAATAATTGTTAAATTTACTTCAACAGCATGTCATAGATCGTTTGAGATGTATAAAGTCGACGGATAAGAAATGTAATCTTAGGGCCAAAATATACTAAATGCAATATGTAAAAAAGGAAAAGGTGTCAATTAGCTAGTAAGAGCGTGAACAGAAAAATATAAAACCTTAGAATACAAAAAAAAAGAGAATATGATTCCCTATTGTAAATTTCTCAAGACAAAGTCTTCGTTGTTGAGAATTCCTTACGTGCAACAGCCATATGCAAATTTCATGATCCAATCACATCAATTAGCATGGATCTCGGGGGGGGGGGGGGATGTGGGCTTAAAATTTAGGGCTTCAGATTTGTCACTCTCTTGTGCGAATGACCAGCAAAACTCAAATTATCATGTAGTGGCAATCTGTTTTGAGTGGGTTATAAGTTTTTAAAAATATAGAAATACCTAATGTTTGAGAAAACTTATTTTTTGAGGTTAGACATTTGAAAGATAAATAATTTAAAGCTTTTTGTTCATTGAGTAGTAGAACAAATAACTAAAAAAATTTCCTACTCCGAACCTAGGAAAGTTTTTTTTTCCCGAGAAAGAAAATCAAGTTTCTATCATATTCTTCCTAGATTTTTATCCGCCCCCCTTAATAATAATGAATGTGATCTAATGTTAATCCACATAAGATTTTACTTTTTCTAACAATTTTAACCATACAAAATTTTCAAAAACTGAGGATTCCAATCTTGTGCATACCATTAAAAGACTGTGGTTGCTCCTCATCTAACGAACAAAAGCTAAGCCGATAACTAGCTAACACAAATGAAATTACCGAAGCATTCATTCATATACACGCTTACGCTATTTAAAAAGTTTGATCACTTGTAAAACTCGCTATAGTGAAGTTATTTATATCCCGCGTTTAGAAAGTAAAAAATTCAATAGAATTTGAAAAGCATATTTAATTTCAATAGAATTTGGAAGGCATATTTTGGGAATTATATACGTCTCTAAAAAAATTTTCAAATTTGTTACGGCAAAATAACATTGGTGAGTCATCTCACGTCTATACGTTGAGAATCGGGCCAAGCTCATCCACGTGCAAACGGGCAAAAGAGGTGATGGAGCAAGGGAGGGGAGAGGATGACGTCAATTTCAGTAGGATGATTTTGATGACGGAATAAAGAATAGAATAGGATTAATTATTTCGTCTATTCACTCTTAATCGAGTTTGATAGCATAATTAAATTATTCAGGATCGATTAGAGTTAAGACTTTTATTATGAGATTAATTTATTGAATCTTTTCATATAGAATGAGTTAACTCCAGAGTAAGAATAAATTATTAAACCCCTTGAGATGATTTACCATTCCACCTCATTATTAAAAGGGCTCTTAATAGAGTTTGAAAGTAGAGTTAAGTTACCTGAGATTGATTAAGATTAAGATCCTTATTTCGGAGTTAATTTAACATTTTCATATGAAATGAGTAAAGTCCAAAATAAAAATAAATTATCAAACTCAGATGGAATGAGTTACCATCCCACCCATTATCGAATGGGCTCTTAATAAACATAAATTAACAATTGTATATATGAAACGGGTGGTGGGGACCGGGGCGTTTAGAAGGAAGGCTTGATGTATCGCTATGGTACGTTACCAATCGCACGTACTGGACCGTATCAACCGGAGATCGGTACGATCAACGTGTGATACGCAATCGGTACAGTAATTATATCTATTTAAATATTATATATTTTACTTTTTATTTAATTAACTTTGATAGCTAAATTTGTTGGGGAGTTTCCTTGTAATAATGGTTTCTCCCGAGTTCAAAATGCGTCATGAGCATATTTTTTTTTTCAAATTTTCATTTCTTCTTCGGGAAAGAAGAAAAAAATAGATGTCATTTGTGAGATTCGAACCGTATACACGTGACTCTCTAACTAACTAAGTCACAAATGATTTTAACACATAATTTAATACGCTAAATATGTATTATATTGTTGGCACATTACGGTGCATTACGGTATGGTGCTGTATCGTATCGTACCGGTAAAATATCGATATGGCCGGTACGATCGAATTGTCAAATCTTGTTCAGAAGTCGAGAACGAGACGTCGGAAAAGATGAGGAAGTTGAAGCGGAAAGAGAGAGAAGTGGGCTGTAAAAAAGTGTCATACGTACATAGTAATTAAGGATATATTAATTATTGAGAACCAGATGAACCGGGGAGGGAACAATATAGAGAGCCAAAGAAAAAGATAATTAAACCGTGGCTTCTATAATATAAGATAAGATAGATCACATCGATTGATGGTGATATCTTCAATATATATTATGGGAACGGATTCCATTCACTCATCATAGATTACATCCATAGATGGGTGTTATCTTCAATGTGGAATCAGATGTCACTCACTTGGCGACGCCTTCAGCATTATCAGATGATGAAAATAGCCATTTGGTTGGACGAGGGTAGGTCGGTAACTAGACTTCAAAATCCCACGACATTGAAAGCAATGGCTGCCCTCTCACTCCTAATTTAATTCTCGATATATATGAACTCCAGATTTATTAATTTTGAGTAATAGAGAAAAGATACGTTTGAATTAGACGTCGTTGAATTTAAATTCAAATCTATTAAACTCTATGTAGACCTGGATATCACTGCGTTAAATCCCTCCTCCTCGTAAAAGAACGAATGTCCCTTGACTTTTGGATTACTATTGCTGTGTTTGGGAACAGGGCGGCAGTGCTTCATTTTGACTTTTCACTCTGGTCAGAAGTACTTCCCAAAGAAGATTAGGAAGTGCCCTCGTTGCCCACCTCCTCACACAGCTCACTCGTAGCCTGTAGAAAGTTTGTTTATTTTCATTTTCTTTCCTATTATTATGGGCGGACAACTTATAATAAACGGCTGCTTAATGTACGATGCGAACGGCTAAACTTGACTGTTTTGTACTTGAAAATTTAGGCTTTTTATTTGTTCCCAAAGAAGAGAGCATTTATATTAGAATATTTAGTTGGACAATTATATTTATTTACTATACTCTAGTCTATGATTTACATATTTTGTCTGAAATAATAATATGATATGTCCTAATTATTTAATAATAATTTACTTTATATTTATTGTATATCATCAATTATTGTGGACAAGAATTTCACGTAAATGAGACGAGGGTATTTTGCTCGAACCTTTTAGGGAAGGTCATCCGACAATTATATCTATTTTGCATTCCCGTACTCCTTGTACTAGGGTTTATCGACTCGATCGTATCGGTCGTACCGATTTTCTGTCGATACGGTACGATATGGTATCGTATCGCTCCATACCGTAATATGTTAAGAATATAGAGTTATTTAATAAATATATGTTATTATAAAATATAATAAAATATTATATGTGATTTAATAGTCAGTAGATGTGTTAGTTGTATACGAGGTAAAGAGTTTGAATCTCACAAGTGTCATGTATTTTTTGATTTATTTTTCTTAAAAAATAATGAAAAAGGTAAGGAAATAGTGTCACTTGTGTATTTAAAACCTAAGACCTAACATTTCAAGGGAACACTCTTAATCAAACTACTTATAAAATCATATTTGATATAAAATAATATAAATAATATTTAAAAGAAAATAAATTACATATTGATTACGTACTACAGACCGATACAATCGGTCTGTGACTGAAACGATCCGGTACAGACGATTCACCCTCGTACTAAATCGATTTGTAAAGTTGTAGAGGCCTAAGAAGGGGGCACAAAAAGATCTCATATTGGAAACTACAAAGATGGGCATATACTTATAAGTAATACTCAAGTCTTCTCCTTTGAGGGTCCTTTTACCAGCAAAAAAGGACAAAACCCTAGCCGCCTCCGAGCGTAGCAGAGACAATACCTCAAAGGAGACACTCCAAATTTGTACGTCTTCATTAGCGCCGTCTGTGGAAACCCCGGCCCAATAAACACAAAGTCCACCTTTATTAGGGGACTAGTGTAGAGGCCTAAGAATGGGACTCAAAAAGATTCCATATTAGAAACTACAAAGATGGACATGTGCTTATAAGCAAGACCCAAGTCTTCTCCTTTGAGGACCTTTTTATTAGTAAAAAAGGATAAAACCTTAGTCGTCCCCGGACAAAATGAGGACAATACCTCAAAAGAGAGACATCACAAATTTATACGTCTTCAAAAACTTTACCTTTTATTTCTAGAATAAGAAGTACTCCATATGTAAGCTTATCAAATGCAAGTTATGTACCCACTCGATAGGTTAAAAAAGGATAACTTTATGTATCACAATTGGCCCTTCCGCTCACAATTAATGTGGGTTTTGCAAATAAAAAAGATTATATTCTCTTATGATATACGAGTACATTTAATTCAACGAGGTTTCTTATGTTAAGCAGCACTATTTTAATTATTTTCCTTGGGTTTTAACATGGTCAACATTAAAAAAATATTTTGTCGAACATGTAAAATATAAAATTTTAGATAGACATACAAAATATTACGAAAGATTATAGAGATATATATATGTACCATTATTTTAATTTTGTGAGAATATTAAACAAGAACAGATTAATCTTCATATCCATCTTAATCTAACTAAAAGAAAGTTAAACAAATATTAGGTAATGGTAAGTGTAATGCCTTCGGGTCTCGGATCGTGTTTTCACAAGTTGCGGATCGTGTCCGTATTGATTTTAGAATTTAATATTATATTTTCGGACCCCTAAACGGTATTTATGAGAGTTATTTTGAGTCTGTGATGATGCTTTTTCTCATAATTTTTTTGAGTCAAAAATATATTTTAAAGAAATTTTTAGAGTTAAAGTAAATTTTTTAAAAATAATAATAAATAAATAAAATTAAAACATATTTTAAACTCCCTCTCCACCATTCTCCCCCTCACCTCACACCCTCTCGTTCTCTCCCTCTCACCCTCTCGTTTCTCTCCCTCTCTCCCTCCACCTCTCCGACGGTCGATGGAGGATGGCAGTGGGCGAGATCGGGGGGCGGCGTAGGCTACGAGCAGCGGGGATGGACGTGAGGAGCTGGAGGCGGTGGTGCGGCATGACATGCTCGCGAGTTCGAGGTTTGACTTTGGTAGAACGTGGCGTTTTCTTGGCGATTCGGCATCCATAGCGCGTGGTTTCCTCGTGAGAGGTAGGGGATGGATCCTAACTACTACTCTCGTGTTTTCCCCTTGATTCGATAGTGATTTGGGTGAGAATGAGTGGGTTTCTTTCATGTTACAGGATATGAGCATGTTTCGGGGTGAGCGGCAGATTCGTTGATTCGGACGTCGGTTTATGCTTTATTGGGTGTGAATGGGTGTGCATCGGGTCGGGGATCGATTCCCCATGCTTCCCGCTCGCAATGGGGTGAGTCGGGCGTGGAACATGACCCTTGGAGGGTCATCCCATTCTGCCGTCGTCGGAATCGGTTGACCAATTGAAAGGGTCGGTCGACCGGTTCCTGGCATTGTGCAGGGCAGGCGCACAGGTGGGGATTCGATCGATCGGGGGTTTGGTCGACCAACCGAGGCAGTCGGTCGACCGACCCCTGGGTCTGGTTGATCGACACCTGTGCGACCTAGGCATCAAGGTGGTCCGGTCGACTGACCCCTATGTTAAGTCGACCGACCCACTGCAGCAATGGTCATTTCGCCCCGGGAAATCAGGTTTTCGCCTTGGAAATGTAAATTGGGGTATTTAGTACTAAAATACATGATAATTTGGTCATGTCATCTGTAGGAGGGTCGTCTTGTGGATCGACCCCTGATGACCCAGTTCTGAGACACGTATCTTGTATCCAATGGAGAAATTAGAGTAGCATGTGGATTCAGATTTGATAGCCTTGGCCGCCTTGTGACTTGTTACTCGCGACCGACGGGTGGATTAGCACGAACGGTAGTACTCCGGTGATTTCCGCTTCTATAGCGAGTCTCATTTTCAGTGATCCACCCACTAGTTGTAGCTGACCTAGGCACGTAGTTGACGACCCACCTGGGAATGGTGAAGGCTAGTCCCGAGTAGACAGTTTTTAAGCTTGTTACCATAGGGCACCTTGCCTTTGCACCCGAGTCCAGGCTGGAGTGAAAATCAGCTAGAGGATCCGATTTAGAGCAGATGGTCTGTGTGTGTGCACACGTGGTTGGGGGCTTCGGACATGTTTTGACAAGTACAACCCTAGTTAGTCCTTGTTTTATGGTTACTTACTTACGGTGTCTCAGTTTCCACCTGGGGCGAGTAGGGAGACACCTTAGGCTGCAGACTAAGTCGTGAGGGCATGCATCTGACCTTAGTTCAAGTGGGTAGTGCCCTTGTCACTTGAAAGTAGCAACTCGAGTTTTCTACTGACGAGGTTTAGGGTTTTGGCGACTCGGTGTCCCTGTTACTTATGATCGAGATGTATTTCCTTGTTGTCCTTGAGTGTCCTGTTTTGGCAGCGTAGCCATGTTCTTTATTGACCGAATGAGGGTCTACTTGGTAGCCTAGATTCTAGCCATTCTTGTACTCTAAGAGAGATATCCCAAGGCAGGTTATTATGATCCAGACTTCTATACTCTAACTTACGAGAATTCAGCTTAGCGTGGTTCGTACGTGATAGTCGTGGTATCTCGTTGTTCCTTGGGCTTTATGCAGTTAGTGGCTTATTGTGGTTATTCAATATTTACAATACTGTTCTTCTTGTCTTACTATTTTTCTCGCTTTATTAATTATTGCTCTGGTTATTGCGTTATGTTGAGGTGGGGATCTGCGGGACCCCTACTGAGCCAATGAGATGAGACTCAGCCCTTTCTTTTTAGGTCCGGTGTGCCTCCTTGTCGTCTGGAGGCCTTGAGTAGCACCCGAGAGTTCTAGTGTCGCCAGCTTCTGCCAGCCGGGGTATGTCCCAAGGCTTTATACTTTTTCTTTTGTTGAGCTGTACTTTTGAGGACTTGTGTATCTGGACTGGAACCTATGTAAAAATTGTATAAATATGTTCATAAATATAAACTCTGATTTCTTCATTTTAATTGCTGCATTTATTTTAGATTTCTATACACTTCTGTGACACCAATTTGACCCTTCCGAGCTTCGGATCGCGGGTCGTGACAAGTGGTATCAGAGCGAGGTTATGGTAATGTATAAGAATTTAGAATGAATGTAGTGTTTGGAAGTCTAGAGAGTCCAGTACAGTCAACAGCTGGCTTAGGGCATTTTGTTTTCTTACCGTGTTGTTTTCCTTGTGTGTTTAAGGATCCGCGATGGCACAGAGGGGGGAGGCGCGGTTCCAGGCGGAGCTAGCCGTAGTGGCCCAAGAGGAGCAGGGTGGAGCACCGCCTCCTTCGATATTTGTGGACCCGGGTGTACCGTGATCGGTGGAGTTCTTCGATCAGTCGACCCCGTTTTTGGCCTTGGAACAATGGGAATTTCTGGTTGCCTTGTATTGGGCAAGGTTCGTGGTGTTGAGTTGGGATGCGCCACCGACTATGGCAGATCGGAGATTTTTGGCCCAACAGTTTATCACCAGCTTGAGGCCATAAATTCGTCGGACGTTTATGGCAGCCGGGGTGGCCGACGTGGAGGTGGCTTCTCATACGACGGTAATTTTGGAGGTGGACCTTTTCCGTGCCCGATGGTAGTCCGGGGTAGCGCATTTCCAGCTGGGCCTTCCACAGTAGTGTCAGGAGCAGCCAGCTGCGTCTTCTTCTCCTGTTCGTGGATGTCGTCGACAAGCCGAGTGGAGGCATTGGCAGGCGGCTAGGAGAGGTGTCGGGCGTCACCTGGAGTTGAGGCATCAACGGCAGGAACAAAGGCAGGCATTCAGGAGCAAGTGCAGGCCTCGGAGGAGACTGTGCAGCAACCAGCTGCTAGGCGTAGGCAGCATGGCCTGGCAGAGCAACCAGGGCAGTGTCCGAGGTGTGGCGGTTTTCATGCTGGCCAGCCTTGTTCCGTGGATGTAGCAGAGCTGAGGTGTTTCGAGTGTGACCGACCAAGTCATCTGGTTCATGACTGCCCAGCGAGGAGGAGTTGTTTTAGGTCTGGCCAGGTTGGGTATGTAGTCCGTGAGTGCCCCTGTGGACGCCAAAAAAATGACGATGATGATCATGGCGACATTCGCATCTACACATTCGAGCGCGAGTCGAAGATGAAAATGCCGAATAAACCTCATACCTCACCCGATCAAGACGAGGAGTCGCTTGGTGGTCCGCTAGCCGATGAGGGATCCCCCCGGACGGTAGATACGGCCACAACTCTACAGTCGGCCGTGCCGAGAGCTGAATCAAAGAAGAGCCGGGAACTCCGGCACAGTCTCAGCTTGCATCGAAAGTCACGCAAAGTCTGGGACCGAGTCCCGGAGGCTGCGAACGAAAAATTGTGGAAGCCATGCATCGCAACCGAAATATTCCGGGAGTGCCAACTGTTGCATCCCTATGGTTTTGATGATGTCTCACACTATAAATCAATCTTCTATCTCTAGATTAATGTGTTTCATCATGTGAGTGAGTACAGTTCATTTGCCTGTCAGATATGCATGCTATCTTGATTCTATATACACTGTTTGGTTAATATGAACAGCAGTGGGTCGACTCATCAGAAAGGGTGGGTCGACGCATCAGAGCATTGATAGCTTGGGCACAAAGTCTATACACCAGCTGGATCCATTTAGTCTGTACATTGGCATATCTTCTTTAAGTCTGTACATCGGGCACCTTCTTACTGAAGTCTACACATTGATCCTAATACTCTAGTCTGTACACTGCCCGACCAGTCAAGTCTGCACATTGCCAAAGTCAGTTCAGCTCAACCCTATACATCCTTCCAAGCTTCAACTCTATACATTGGATTTTCAAACTTCATGTCTATACACTGGCTGTTGCATTGTCTTGAAGTCTACACATCCGATAGTGCAAGTCTATACAACACCAACCCAACACATTGAACAGTTCTCCAAGTCTATACACTAGACTTCATTTCTCTAAGTCTATACACTGGCCTGTGATTCACCAACTCTGTACATTCGATATCTTTTCCTACGCATTGACCAAGTCCATACATTCAACTTTTCCCTACACTTTCCAGGCCAAGTCTGTACACCACTAAGTGTGTACATTGCATGCTGCTCAAACGTTCAATGTTCTTCAAAGTCTGTACAGCATCCGTCTCAGCCAGCGTCTCAAGCTGCGTCTTAGGCAAGTCTGTACATCGGTCTTTCTCGTTCAAGACTATACATTGAACTGCGTCTTAGGAAAGTCTGTACAGAGGCTTCGATTTACCAAGTCTGTACATCGGCTTCATTCGCTCAAGTCCACACATCCACAGTGCTTTCACAAGTCTATACATTCACTTGAGTTACACCAAGTATGTACATCGTTGAAGTCTTCACAAGTCAGTACAGTGCTTGAGCTTCACAAAGTCCATACATCGCTTCAAGCGATTCAAGTCTATACAGACTGCTTTTACATTCAGAGTCTGTACATTGGTCCATCAGCCGATCGTTTCATTCAGCAAGCTTCAAAGTCTGTACAGCCTGTCTGTCTTCATGGATTGTGTGCCTTTCGTGCGTTGACGCACTTGGCTGACTGCGTAGACGCACACCTTTCTGTCTTGCTCACTGCGTCGACGCTGACACTGGATGCGTTGACGCATTGGCCTGTTGCTAAGGGCGTGAGCATCTTGCCTGAGGAAGCTGAGGCGACGCTGCTCGATGAAAGCGTTGACGCCTTGGGCTGATGTTCAAAGATCTGTTGATCAACATCAAGTCTGTACAGCATGAAGTCTGTACATTGGTTTTATTTTGAACAGAATGCCTAAGTCTATACATTGCTATGGATTGCCCTGAAATGCTTAAGTCCATACACTGAAGATGCTGAAGACCTCCAAGTGAATACACTCTCACATGATACACACTTGGCTAACTATCGTTGCAAGTCTGTACACTGCTTAGGCTTCGTGAAGTCTACACAGTGGCTGAGCCTTGTAAAGTGTACACATTGGTAACAATCGTTTGCATTATTCATGTCTATACACTGCCTTCACGTACATTTTTATCAGTAAGTATGTACACTCTCTCACGGTGTGCACACTTACTCTGTTGTGTTTCTAAAGTATATACATTCATGTTGAAAGCCTGAACTAACTAAGTCTATACATTCCATCTGTCTGTCTGCAGGCGATTCAGGCTGATGATTGGGCACGTGAATCGAGGTTGGCACCTGACACGTGATCCAAGACAACAGGCGCATGACACGTGGATGGCAACCTTGTCAGGATGCTGCCATGTGGTCGAAATTCAAATGATCTGGCCAAAAGTGCATGGGCGGGAACCTGGCAGCCACACGCCATTATCTGCTATAAATATAGAGCTTCATCCTTCAGTAGAAGTAAGATCGTTAAAAGAAAAAGCAGAAGCCATTGGTGAGAGTCTGCACGATCCAGAAAAGAAAAGGAGCAGAGAGTTCCATATCTGAGAGGAGTTTGTTCGAGAGAGAGAGTGTGTGTGTGGATTGATGAATTGCTTCATTTGAAGCTACATCTGTATTGGGTTTCAGAACTGATTTCTTCTTCATTAATTTTTCTTTCTATTTTGCTTTCGTTTATTTTGTTCTTCTATTCTGATTTGAATTGGTTTCCCTCCGGTGTGTGGAGGAAGGGAGCACTACTTCAGTTTCCCTCTGAGTTGCAGAGGAAGAGAGATCGGTGATCTCTGGTGTTGTTAGTGACAGGTTGTCATTAACAGTTTCCCTTCGTGTGCGGAGGAAGGGAGAGGATTCTCCGGTTTCTAGCTGGGAGCTAGAACAGGCTTCAAGTTCTGTGGGTAGCAGAGCTTGGTCGAGGGATTTGTTTCCCTTGGGTGTTCAAGCTGTGTGGCAGCATGTTGTACGCAGACTGAGTCTGCTGTGATCTAGCTTTGCCTAGTGGAATCCTCACTCTAGTTGGAGTGAGGGGTGGATGTAGATTGCGGACTGCAATCGAACCACCTAAAAACCGAGTGCCTCCTCTGTGGTTTGCTATTGATTTCTGTGCTCTTCATCTGCTTGTCCCTTTACCTTCAAGTGATCAGTTCTTCACTCTCATCTATATTTCTCTGTGTACGGGTTAAGGAGGTGCGTTAGCAGTAGAATCTATTTTCCGCCTGAGTTTCTGTAAATTGGGAGTGATCTATTCATCCCCCCCTTCTATATCACTCTTGCTGCGCTAACAATTGGTATCAGAGCAGGTTTACACCATGTGGACGAACGGTCAAGGAAATGCTGGTGGTCCTAGAACCTTCATGGCCGAAGGTCAATCCATTAGTCGCCCTCCTTATTTTGATGGTACTAACTATTTGTTTTGGAAGAAAAGGATGGAAGTGTTCATCAGGGCTCAGAGCCATAAACTGTGGAGAGTAATCACGGTGGGGCCATATGATCTGCCACCAAACGAGGACGCTTGGACAGATGACCATGTCAAGCTCTCCTCACTCAACTGGACGGCGCTGAATATCATCCAGTGTGTTGTTCATCTAGAGGAGTATGCCCGTATCTCTGCCTACAAGACTGCCAAGCGAATGTGGGATGAGCTGCAATTGATCTATGAAGGTACAGCTCAAGTAAAAGCCTCGAAGGTAAATCTCTACACTTCTAAGTACGAAATGTTTAAGATGAATGCAGACGAGAATATAACTGAGATGTATGCCAGGTTATCTTTAATCACAAATACTCTTAAAGGGCTAGGGAAGGATCTTGCTGAGGCAGATATAGTCAGGAAAATCCTTAGATCTTTATCCCTGGCATGGCACACTAAGGCCATTGTGATTGAGGAGTCAAAAGATTTGACTGTCTTAACTGTGAGTGAACTCATAGGATCCCTGATGACCTATGAGATGAATTTCCAAGGAGGTGGAGAAGGAAGTGAGAGGAAGGGTAAAAATGTAGCTCTAAGAGCTTCCCGAAACAAGGGTAGTAACAGTGGGAGCAGCAGCAGTAGTCCCGAGTCCGAGTCTGAGCTTGAAGGTCTGTCAAATATTGACCAGGAGGAGCAGGCAATGCTCACTAGACAGTTCAAAAATTTCTGAAGAAGAAGGGAAAGACCTTTAGGAAGAAGAAGCCACACTCTTTCAACAAGAGTGCTGAATTTACTAGTTACAGGGATAGAAATCCTAAGAGGCTGACTTGTTTTAATTGTAACAAACAGGGACATATGAAAGGCGAATGCCCAGACCTCCAGAAGAAGGGTCCCTATCTTCAGAAGAAAAATATAAAGGTGCAAAAGAAGAAGAAGCCACAGGCGATGGTCTGCACATGGAGCGAGGAAGAAGAAGACCCTGAAGATGCTTCCTCAGAAGAATATGAAGATGGAATTTGCCTTATGGCAAACAGTGAAGAGGAGGTAGTAAATATTTTTGAAAATTTCTCAATTGATGACTGGGAGGATGCTTATGGTGATTTGTTGGATAAATTTAATTCTCTTAGTAAAGAGCACAGAGTTCTGAAAAGAAAATTTAACACAAATGTTGAAGAACAAACTCTAGTCTGTGAGGAAAATGAAAAGCTAAAAGAACAACTAGAAGAAATGACCTCACTAAGGAAAGAAAATGATAAGCTCAAGGGAGAAACTCAAGAAAGTCAAAAACAGCTCAATGAATTCAAAACTAAAATTGAAGAAGGCATGAATGAAATTAGAGTGAATTCAGAGAAATATGAAGCTGTGAAGAAAGTAAATGCTGAACTCCTAAAGAATTCTGAGTATCTTCAAAAGGAGCTAGAAGACAAATAGAAAGTCTTAGAAAAGTTTGTCCAAGGAAAGACTAGCCTAGATGCTATACTAGGGACTAGGGTCAATTTCAATAAGGAAGGTCTAGGCTATGACCCAACCAACAAGAGACCCTTGCAATTCAAGACCATCACCTTCTGTCCAGAGAAGGAAAAAGAAAAGCTGGACACACCATCCAGCTCAAACAGCTCTAAGGAAACTCAAAGTCCTAAAGAAAATACAAAAACCAGTACTGGACAACCATTTAAGATGGGAATGAAATTTATGAAGAATAACATTAAGTCCACTCACCAGAACACAAATGGTAGATGGACCAAGAAAATAAATCAGAATAAGAGCTGGAATTACAACAATCAGATGGGTCCAAACAGGACCTACTGGAGAAATAACTTTCATGGTCAAAGATATGCTAATCAACAAGCCTACAGGAAATTTCCTAGGAATAGAAAGACTAATGAATGGAATAGAACTCACTTCTCCAGTTCAGCTGGATTCAACTTTAATAAACCAGAAAGGAAGGTGCCAGAGAAAACCATGCTGAAACAAATCTGGATACCTAAACACTTGATCAGAGATTTGAACAATGTCCTTGGACCCAACTCATCTTGGGTTCCAAATCACTCTGCTTGATATATTTGTGTAGGTCGGCCTGGCAGCTGAAGACAATAAGTGGTACCTCGACAGTGGCTGCTCCAGCATATGACAGGAGACCGATCCAAGTTCAGCAAGATAGAGATGAAGCCAGGGGGTCTGGTCAAGTTTGGAGGAAAGAACAAAGGTAAAATAATTGGAGTTGGCACAGTAGGTAAGTCTTCCACAAATTCCATTGAAAAAGTATTACTTGTGGAAGGGCTTCAACACAACCTGATTAGCATTAGCCAATTATGTGACAGGGGTCACAGGGTTGTATTTGATGATAGTTCATGCAAAATCCTTGAAACAAATTCTGACATGGTTAAATTTGTAGCCAACAGGATTAATAATGTCTACATTATAGACTTAGATGAGAAATCTGAATCTACTATTTGCTTATCTGCCAATTCTGAAAATGATGCCTTTGAATGGCATAGACATCTAGGTCATGCTAGCTTTTCAACTTTAAATAAATTGGTCAAGCATGATTTAGTCAGAGGCATGCCTAGAATTAAATTCAACTCAATATCAAAAGCATGTGATGCCTGTGCTCTAGGTAAATAGACCAGAAATTCTTTTAAATTAAGATCTGAGCCATTGTCTTCTAGACCAATGGAACTTCTTCATATGGACCTTTTCGGTCCAACTAGAACTCAGAGTCTTAATGGAAACAGGTTTGGCTATGTCATCATAGATGACTTCTCTAGATATTCATGGATATTTTTCTTAGCAAATAAGAGTGATGCATTTCAAAAGTTTAATCTGTTTTTCAATAAGGTCAAACAAGAAGGGAAGTACAAGGTTAGTTTTATTCAATCTGACCATGGAGGTGAGTTTGAAAACTCCATGTTTACTGAACTTTGTGACAAAGAAGGACTAACTCACAGGTTTTCTTCTCCCAGGACACCTGAACAAAATGGGATTGTGGAGAGAAGAAATAGAACAGTGGTAGAGATGGCCCGAACCATGTTGATTGAAAGTAAATTACCTAGAAGGTTTTGGGCAGAAGCGGCCAATACAGCAACCTACATAATCAACAGGGCCATGGTAAGACCCATTCACAAGAAAACACCCTATGAGCTTCTAAAAGGTAAGAAACTAAACTTGTTTCATTTCAGAATTTTTGGAGCAAAATATTTTATTCATAACAATGATAAGAAAGATTTAGACAAGTTTGAAGTCAAAAGCACACCTGGAATTTTCTTGGGTTATTCTGAAGTGTCAAGGGCATATAGGGTATTTAACATATCTGATCAGAAAGTGGAAGAGTCTCCACACATCCTTTTTAGTGAAAAGAAAGATGTTTCTAATGTTGAAAATCTTGACAGGAATTCCAATCATGGTGGAGATTTTCTAGAAGACCAACAGGAGGAAGAAAAGACTCAGCCGAGTGGAGAAACAAATTCCCCCAATCAGGAAGGACCAAGAGAAACAGGTGAGTCTTCAACAAATATCAGATTTCTTAAAGACCATCCTTTAGATAAAGTCATAGGCAATCCTGAAGATCCTCTTCGGACTATGTCTCATTTTAGAAATGTGAATAATGATGACCTAATTGCTTTAGTCTCACAAATTGAACCCAAAACAGTAGAAGAGGTCTTAGCTGATCAAGCATGGGTCAATGCTATGAGTGAGGAATTAGGTCAGTTTGAAAGGAATAATGTCTGGGAGCTTGTCTCAAGACTAGATGGTATAAATGTCATAGGAACCAAGTGGGTGTTCAAAAATAAAATGAATGAAGATGGAATTATCTCGAGGAATAAGGCCAGACTAGTAGCCAAAGGCTACTGTCAATAATTCGGTGTAGACTTTGACGAATCCTATGCACCTGTTGCTAGGATGGAAGCTATAAGATTGTTACTTGCCTTTGCATGCTCAAAGAACATAAAACTCCAACAAATGGATGTTAAAAGTGCATTTTTAAATGGAGTCATTAAAGAAGAAGTTTTTGTTGAACAACCTCCTGGATTTCAATATTCTCCTCAACCTAACCAAGTTTTCAAGTTAAACAAAGCCTTGTATGGTCTAAAGCAGGCTCCAAGAGCTTGGTATGAAAGATTATCTGAATTTCTGATCAGCAAGGGCTACAAAAGAGGTAAAGTTGATCAAACTTTATTACCAAGGGCATAAATAAAGATCTCATCATAGTTCAGGTATATGTAGATGACATTGTATTTGGATCTACTAAGCATGAACTATGTGATGAATTTTCTACCATGATGTCTGCTGAATTTGAAATGAGCATGGTTGGTGAACTAAAATATTTTCTTGGATTGCAGGTACAGCAGCTAGAAGATGGGTGCTTCATCAACCAAACCAAATACACAATGGAACTGTTCAAAAGGTTTGGCATGGAAAACTTAAAGCACATTACTACACCCATGGGCACCAATACTTCATTGGATGCAGATGAGACAGGTAAAGAAGTAAATGCCAAACTTTATCGAGGTATGATTGGATCACTACTTTAGTTGACAGCCTCTAGACCTGATATACAATTCAGTGTAGGAATGTGTACAAGGTATCAGTCTAGACCTATTGAACTACACTTAACTTCAGTTAAAAGAATCTTCAGATATTTGTCAGCTAGTCACTCTCTTGGTTTATGGTTTCCTGCACCTCAACCATTTAATCTAGTAGCATACATAGATGCTGACTATGCAGGCTGTAAACTTGACAGGAAAAGCACAAGTGGCCATTGTGAATTCTTGGGTGGGTGTTTAGTGTCTTGGGGCTCCAAGAAACAACATTCTGTGGCCCTCTCCACTGCAGAAGCTGAATATATGGCTGCAGGGAGTTGTGGAACACAAGTCATATGGATTAAACACCAACTTCAGGACTACCAAGTAGACCTGGGGTGCACACCTATTTACTGTGATAATACTAGTGCCATCAATCTTGCTAAAAATCCTGTTTTGCATTCACGAACAAAACACATAGAAATAAGACATCATTTTATAAGAGATGAGGTGTCTAAGAATAATTTTGAACTGATTCATGTAGGCACAGATAATCAGATTGCTGACATATTCACAAAACCTCTGGATAATGAAAAATTTTCCACATTGAGAAGAGAATTAGGCTTATACAAATTATCTTAATTATGAAGCTTGTTCTTGTTGTGAGGGGGAGTTGTGCTTGTCTGATGTTTAGCCTTCTTGCATGCTGGTTTAAGGGGGAGTTCAGAATGCTTACTAGTTAGCTTTCATGAATGCTCTAAATAAGGGGAAGCCTTGAGATTTTGCTGGAATATTTTATTGAGGAATGCTATGTCTTAGGGGGAGCTGAGTTGTGAAGTGAGAAAAGAAGTTCTTTGACAGATTCAAAAGGGATGTCCAGATGTGTACCTTTGCTGGTCTTGCATGACTGATTTAGTGTGGTTCTCTCAGAAAGTAGAGTGTCACTTATCTCTTAAGTCTATAAGTCAGTGACTCTAATCTCCAAGTTAGAATCTTTCCTTTGGTACTCCTTCAGAGATCTGGACTAATTGCATAAAGTATATCTTCCTACATTGTCATTGATTATGGTTCAGGCCAAAAACTTGTATGTCTTGATATCTGATCCAATCAACTTGAAATCTAGACTTCAAGACTCAATTCAAGAAAAGTCATTTTTGGTATTGTCTTCAATCATTCTATCTCTTTAACTCAAGGGCTTAACTGAACAAACATGTTCTGTTTTGATCACTGAGAAACTGGGAGCTTCATCAATGAAATGAATATTTCTCCCAAGTCATGAGATGTCAAATGCTTAAAATGAATGAAAAGTCATGACAGAGCAATGGTGGCTTGCTGGTGAGTAACTGGGGACTCTGGCTTCTAATCAAGGTGTTTCCTCATGTCAAAAGCCACAGTTACTAACTCTGTTCCTTAATAAAAAAAAGGGAAGGAAGTAATGAGGTACTCACTCTGAGTAACTGGGGATTCAGGCCTCTAATCAAGGTATCTCCCTAATGTCAAAGGAAGTGAACTACCAACTTACTCATTGATCTTCTTGAAAATCATCTCCAACAAAAATTCCTTGTTGTTATGCAACTAATGGATTGCTTGTCTTCAATACCTTGAGAACACCTCTCTGATTTAGTCTCTTGCTGTCTTGTGGAATAGTTAAATGATCAGCTATATTTGGCCATACTTGTGAACTCCTGCTCTAAATCATCCACAATGTATGCTGATAAACTTGTCTATCATTCTACTTCTCTATTGTGTACTGAAGTCTAAAGAATCTTCTCTTGAGATTAGAAACTCACTTATTCTCTTAAGACCTACTCGTGACTTTCTGCACTAAGAAGTTACTGCCCTTAGTCCTCATGTTTCCAGCACTGTCATACATTCTGTAGTTCTTTTTGCTGATGTCAAAGGGGGAGAGAAGTTTACAATATGAGTGAGTATCAGTGAGTATTGGATTTGTCTTGAGCTTTGAGGGGAGTCATGTTGCTTCGTGGAAGACATGATTATGAGTTGTGGGGGAGATGAGAGTGTGTTGTAGGGAATATTTAATTCATTTACATGAGCATGCCTTGAATTCATTCTGCTTGTTGCAACTGGTATTAACTTCTTGTTGAAACTTGATATTGGTTGACTCATAGTGTTGTCATCATCAAAAAGGGGGAGATTATTGCATCCCTATAGTTTTGATGATGTCTCACACTATAAATCAATCTTCTATCTCTAGATTAATGGTGTTTCATCATGTGAGTGAGTACAGTTCATTTGCCTGTCAGATATGCATGCTATCTTGATTCTATATACACTGTTTGGTTAATATGAACAGCAGTGGGTCGACTCATCAGAAAGGGTGGGTCGACGCATCAGAACATTGATAGCTTGGGCACAAAGTCTATACACCAGCTGGATCCATTTAGTCTGTACATTGGCATATCTTCTTTAAGTCTGTACATCGGGCACCTTCTTACTGAAGTCTACACATTGATCCTAATACTCTAGTCTGTACACTGCCCGACCAGTCAAATCTGCACATTGCCAAAGTCATTTCAGCTCAACCCTATACATCTTTCCAAGCTTCAACTCTATATATTGGATTGTCAAACTTCATGTCTATACACTGGCTGCTGCATTGTCTTGAAGTCTACACATCCGATAGTGCAAGTCTATACAACACCAACCCAACACATTAAACAGTTCTCCAAGTCTATACACTAGACTTCATTTCTCTAAGTCTATACACTGGCCTGTGATTCACCAACTCTGTACATTCGATATCTTTTCCTACGCATTGGCCAAGTCCAAACTCTGTACATTCGATATCTTTTCCTACGCATTGGCCAAGTCCATACATTCAACTTTTCCCTATGCTTTCCAGGCCAAGTCTGTACACCACTAAGTGTGTACATTGTATGCTGCTCAAACGTTCAATGTTCTTCAAAGTCTGTACAGCATCCGTCTCAGCCAGCGTCTCAAGCTGCGTCTTAGGCAAGTCTGTACATCGGCCTTTCTCGTTCAAGACTATACATTGAACTGCGTCTTGGGAAAGTCTGTACAGAGGCTTCGATTTACCAAGTCTGTACATCGGCTTCTTTCGCTCAAGTCCACACATCCACAGTGCTTTCACAAGTCTATACATTCACTTGAGTTACACCAAGTATGTACATCGCTGAAGTCTTCACAAGTCAGTACAGTGCTTGAGCTTCACAAAGTCCATACATCGCTTCAAGCGATTCAAGTCTATACAGACTGCCTTTACATTCAGAGTCTGTACATTGGTCCATCAGCCGATCGTTTCATTCAGCAAGCTTCAAAGTCTGTACAGCCTGTCTGTCTTCATGGATTGTGTGCCTTTCGTGCGTTGACGCACTTGGCTGACTACGTAGACGCACACCTTTCTGTCTTGCTCACTGCGTCGACGCTGACACTGGATGCGTTGATGCATTGGCCTGTTACCAAGGGCGCAAGCATCTTGCCTGAGGAAGCTGAGGCGACGCTGCTCGATGGAAGCGTTGACGCCTTGGGCTGATGTTTAAAGATCTATTGATCAACATCAAGTCTGTACAGCATGAAGTCTGTACATTGGTTTTATTTTGAACAGAACGCCTAAGTCTATACATTGCTATGGATTGCCCTGAAATGCTTAAGTCCATACACTGAAGATGCTGAAGACCTCCAAGTGAATACACTCTCACATGATACACACTTGGCTAACTATCGTTTCAAGTCTGTACACTGCTTAGGCTTCGTGAAGTCTACACAGTGGCTGAGCCTTGTAAAGTGTACACATTGGTAACAATCGTTTGCATTGTTCATGTCTATACACTGCCTTCATGTGCATTTTATTCAGTAAGTCTGTACACTCTCTCACGGTGTGCACACTTACTCTGTTGTGTTTCTAAAGTATATACATTCATGTTGAAAGCCTGAACTAACTAAGTCTATACATTCCATCTGTCTGTCTGCAGGCGATTCAGGCTGATGATTGGGCACGTGAATCGAGGTTGGCACCTGACACGTGATCCAAGACAATAGGCGCATGACACGTGGATAGCAACCTTGTCAGGATGCTGCCATGTGGTCGAAATTCAAATGATCTGGCCAAAAGTGCATGGGCGGGAACCTGGCAGCCACACGCCATTATCTGCTATAAATATAGAGCTTCATCCTTCAGTAGAAGTAAGATCGTGAAAAGAAAAAGCAGAAGCCATTGGTGAGAGTCTGCACGATCCAGAAAAGAAAAGGAGCAGAGAGTTCCATATCTGAGAGGAGTTTGTTCGAGAGAGAGAGAGTGTGTGTGGATTGATGAATTGCTTCATTTGAAGCTACATCTATATTGGGTTTCAGAACTGATTTCTTCTTCATTGGTTTTTCTTTCTATTTTGCTTTCGTTTATTTTGTTCTTCTATTCTGATTTGAATTGGTTTCCCTCCGGTGTGTGGAGGAAGGGAGTACTACTCCAGTTTCCCTCTGAGTTGCAGAGGAAGAGAGATCGGTGATCTCTGGTGTTGTTAGTGACAGGTTGTCATTAACAGTTTCCCTCCGTGTGTGGAGGAAGGGAGAGGATTCTCCGGTTGTGTTCTAGCTGGGAGCTAGAACAGGCTTCAAGTTCTGTGGGTAGCAGAGCTTGGTCGAGGGATTTGTTTCCCTTGGGTGTTCAAGCTGTGTGGCAGCATGTTGTACGCAGACTGAGTCTGCTGTGATCTAGCTTTGCCTAGTGGAATCCTCACTCTAGTTGGAGTGAGGGGTGGATGTAGATTGCGGACTGCAATCGAACCACCTAAAAACCGAGTGCCTCCTCTGTGGTTTGCTATTGATTTCTGTGCTCTTCATCTGCTTGTCCCTTTGCCTTCAAGTGATCAGTTCTTCACTCTCATCTATATTTCTCTGTGTACGGGTTAAGGAGGTGCGTTAGCAGTAGAATCTATTTTTCGCCTGAGTTTCTGCAAATTGGGAGTGATCTATTCATCCCCCCCCCTTCTATATCACTCTTGCTGCGCTAACACCAACATTTATATAAATGGCCGCGACTTCGAAAAGAATCCGTTCAGTACTTAAAACGGTGCGAAAGGGCCTTAAAGCGGCGCGCCTTAAAACGGCGCGCCCCACTTCATGCTCTAATACGAGCTCCCCTTTGCTTTGATTTAAAACGGCGCCACCCTCTGCACAGGCTACCCGGCGCGCTCATTTGAAGGAAATGCCACCCCCTTGCAATGCTTACACGGCGTGGCCCCCCTTGAAAGGCTTTAATCCGGCGCGGTCACTATTCCCCCGCGCCGGTTTAACCCCATTCCATCCCATCTCTGGCACGATGCTCTGCTTTGTTTAAATGCGGTGCGCAGGGAGCATTCAATGTTCTGAAGCCGTGCCTCCGTCTCCACTCGACAGCGCATTAACATCATCGAAGAAGCGTGTCTTCGGACGAAGATCCCCCGACAAACCCGCAACTGTGCCATCCTCGGACGAACGACAAGGTACGGCGCCAATCACCGGATGCCAGCATAGAAGCCAACCTTGTTCGTCTGGCAGACGAACGCAGTGGCAGGAGTTTTCTTCCGTTCGAGCAAAGGAAAGGCAACCCACTATATATACTCTGCAGGTTCGACAGAGCAAAAGAAGAGGAAGATCCTGGCTTTCCCCTCAGCTGGCCATTTTTGGAGGAAGAGGAGCTCGGCTGTGTACAGTGAAGGGAAGAAGAAAAAGAAAGAGAGAGTGTGTGAGAGAGGGAAGGTGAGTCTTGGGGGGAGGAGCTTGTGCTCCATCCCCTCTCCCCCACCGGTGCATCTCCTTCATCCCCCCTTCGATGTATTTCCCCTTTCCTTCGGGATGGGCCTCCCTGTGTCTAAACTTTCCCCGTTTGTGTGGATGAATAAAAAGAGAAGAGTTTTCTTTTTTGCAAGCTTGGTGTTCCCCGTGTAACCTCCACCTCCCTTCTTCCCTCTCCAAACATCCAGGGTCCTTGAGGCTTGTCTCTTCATGGCATGGCCCTCAAAGTGACCCATCGACGGATGAATACTCATGCCCCTCCGGTGGCAAACACTTGTCCCGTTTCGAAGACTCATCACCCGTGAGTCGTGGTCGCTCTCGTAGGCTGGCCCTCGAGCGTTCCACACTCACACTTGGGCTAACGGACCGCCGTGAGGCCGTTCCGCATTTTGAGAGTTTACCCGGGAGTAATCCATGTGGTGGCTTTCGCTTCTCTCCGACAAGTCCCGATCCGGGGGAGATGCTGCCCAATTTTCGCCAGGGGATTAAGAACACTCAAGAACGAATGAACAAGATGCCCTTTGAAAACACACATTGAACCCTCTGTGAATTAACCCCTAAAATCTTACACAATAAACTCCTCCAAACAAATCACTTAAACCCCACCTCATTACCTATCTAATCCACCAAATGGATGAAAAAACGTATCATAAAATCCACCTACGGGTGAAAGAAAAGAAACACACAGTCAATCGCTTTGAAACAACCCTCGGAAGAGTTTATCCCGGCGTGGTTACTATTCCCCCGCGCCGTTTTAAATCCACACTCAAAAGTTCCATTTTCCTCCTATCCCGACGCGGTTACTATTCCCCCGCGCCGTTTTAACCCACACTCGAAACCCCTTTTGATTCTAATCCGGCGCCCTTAAAACCGGCGCGCCCCTCTTCTATTGCAAGGCTATTCCGGCGCGCCTCTCCTTTGCCACCCTTAAAACGGCATGGCCCAATTCCGACGCGCCCCCCTTTGTTTGGCCCTTAAAACGGCATGGCCCAATTCCGGTGCCCCCCCTTGTTTAACCATTAAAACGGCGCGCCCCTTGCCCACTCTTAATACGGCGCCCTCCTTGAGGTTCCATACCTGGCGCGCCCCCTTGCCATCCTAATCCGGCGTGCCTCCTATAAAAAAAACACAATTAACTAAGTGGAAGAAAAGCTTAAAACTCATAAATAAATTAGAAGAAAGGACCCAAACAGATGAATGAAATAAAAGACTGTGAACCACTCTCATGAGAACAAACACCATAACCTTTCTATAATTAAATTTTTGTTCCGGGGGCGCTGCCCCCTTGACCCCTGCGACCTGACCGGGCAGGTCGAA
>JAHNEJ010000786.1:0-33566 GCA_022559845.1 Amorphophallus konjac | reverse complement strand
TAATATTTTATCGCCTAAAAAACTCAACGACGATGGGCATGCTGTTAAAACATAAAGACGATGGGCATGCTATTAACATAAAGACGATGGCATGCTTTGAAAACAAAAGACGATGGGCAACTATTCGAGCAGTTTAACGGGTTTAGGGCTACGATCCCCCTACTTTAAACGAGCCGAAACGTCCGATTGGGGCCGCATGCAAGCCAGAGAGACGCGCCGTAGTCCGTCTCTCCCGGGTCGCCTCTCCACGCCGGGGTTCGGTCCGGGTTGACGTCCCCTCGATCCTCGTTCGCGGAAAAATCTCCGCCGACCCTAGCACGAGAAGAAAGGTTGATTAGCCACGAGAACGCCGTTGAGAGGGGGAGAGAGAGTGCCCGACGCCCGCGAGGGGTCGCACCTCCGCACCGGATCGAAGTCGGCAAGGATGTCACGTGGTCCTGCCTCTGCTAGCTCACCGGCGAGACCGCCGGAGTCCTCCACCGCAACCCCGGGTCGCCACCGCCACGAAGAGGAGGAATGGGAGAGAGGGGTGGTCGCCGGTCTCGCGGGTCGCAGGGTGAGGACGCCACCGCTGCCGCCACCTTGGGTAGTCACCGCCGTCCTCCGCCGTGGCCGGCCGATCCCGCGCCGAGAAGACGAGCAGGGGGTCGCGACGTCCGCCCGCGGTTCTCCCGCAGGTGCCTGCTTCGGGTGAAAAGGAAAAGGGGGGGGGGGGGGAAAAATGAAAGTAAGAGAGAGGGGGAGAGATCGAGAGGGTTAAAAGTTAACATATTAATTTTTTTTTTGATTTTTAACCCTCTTTTGCACTTTAAACCCCCAAAGAAGTAAAATCGTGTAAATGCCCACTAAATTCTTAAAAACTTAAATCGGTCTCACAGTCCCTCCCCTAATAAAAATTTCGTCCTCGAAATTTAAAGGAAGAACTATGAGAGAACTGAAAGAATTATACCTTATTCAAACAGGAAAGGAAATTGCTGACGCATTTCATCCTCCTCACGTTCCCTGCATCACTGCCAGCGTTGACGCTGCCAGACAACCTTAACCAGAGGAATTACTTTATTTCTCAATCGAGTGCTCAACGACGATCTTCAATTCTGATCGGATACTCTGGTGTGGATAAATCTCAGTCACTTCAGGCCAAATGGTCATCAAGCACTGAGATGCATCAGAAATATACTTCCTCAACTGGACACATGGAAAAATATCGTGGATTGCTTGCATCGCCGCTGGCAATTGAAGACGATAAGTCACTTGCCCACTCGTTCCAGAATAGGAAACGGACCAATATAACGAGGACTAAGTTTTCCCACGCTTCCCAAACCTCATAACGCCTTTCATGGAGATATTTTTACAAACACCATATCTCCAGGCTCAAATTGCAATGGTCGCCTGCGCTGATCTGCATAGCTTTTCTGTCGACTCTGAGCTGTCAAATTTTCTGCCTGATCAAGCGAACCACATCAGCACATTGCTGAACCATATCAGGTCCTGTCAATAATCTGTCACACCGGCCTCAAACCAGTTTAAAGGTGTACGACAAGGACGCCCATATAAAGCTTCATATGGTGCCATGCCAATGCTGGAGTGATAACTGTTATATAAGCAAATTCCACAAGTGGCAATGCTGACTCCACGAACCCTGCCAATTTAGGCAACACGATCTCAGCATATCTTCTAAAGTCTGAATAGTCCTTTCTGATTGACCCATCTGACTGCGGATGATAAGCTGAACTAAAGGCTAACTCTGTTCCAACGCCTTTTGAAAACTGCGCCAGAAGCCAGAAGTAAACCGTGGGTCGCGATCTGAGACAATTGATATTGGAATTCCATGCAATGGCACAATCTTTTGAACATAAAGCTCGGCCAATTTCTGAACACTCCAGGTAACTTTAATTGGCAATAATCTTGCTGTTTTTGTGTTAACCGATCAACTAACAGCCAGATTCCATCGAAGCTTGTGAAGTCCGAGGTAAACCCACAACAAAATTGTCGTGACATGATCCCATTTCCACATTGGAATTTCAAGAGGCTGAAGCAATCCACCGGGCTTTTGATGTTCGGCTTTTACCTGCTGACAAGTCAAGCATTTCGAGACAAACACAGCCACATCTTTTTTCATACCTGGCCACCAGAACTGCTTTTTCAGATTCTGATACATTTTGGTAGTGCCGGGGTGGATAGCATAACGGGATCCATGGGCTTCACGCAAGATGTTTTTCTCAACTCCTCAACACTGGAACATACAACCTGCCATGGAGGCTGACAACTAACTCATCATCAATTTCAACATCATGCTCATTATAACGCGGGACAAATCAGAATCTGCCTGTTGAGCTTCCTTGATCTGCTGATAAATAGCTGGAGTCATTACAAGACTAGCACACACAGCTACCGTCGGATCAGAAGGAATGTCCACGCTGAAAGTTTCACTAGGAAACTGTTGCCACAATTTCCATTCATGAAGCATCAAATGACTAATCTGCACTTTCCTGCTCAGAGCATCAGCCACAACATTCATTTTCCCAGGCTGATAGGAGAGAGTGAAATCATAGTCTTTCATATATTCCATCCATCTGCGCTGTCGGAGGTTCAAATCTTTTTGAGAAAACACTTACTGCAAGCTTTGATGATCGGTTAAGGATCTCAATTTCTCGCCATACAAGTAGTGTCTCCAGATTTTTAGTGCAAGATCACCGCTGCAAGCTCTAGATCATGAGTCGGATAATTCTCCTCATGTTGTTTTAATTGCCGGGAGCATAAGCTATGACTTTACCATGTTGCATAAGCACTGCACCCAAACCTACTCGAGAAGCATCCGTGCAAACCACGAATCCACCCGAGCCAGAAGGTAACACTAGCATGGAGAAGAAGTGAGAAGCCTTTTCAATTCATTGAGCTCTGCTCACATTGATCTGACCAGACAAAAGGTACATCTTTCCGTGTCGGTCTAGTCATGGGCGGCAATCCGTGCAAAGTCTTGAATGAATCTTCGATAATAGCCAGCAAGACCCAGAAACTTCTGATCTCTGTCACAGTCCTCGATCTCTGCCATTGAAGAACAACCTCAATCTTTGCTGGATCAACTGCAACTCCGTCACCAGAAATCACATGGCCGAGAAAATGAACTTCCCGAAGCCAAAACTCACATTTACTGAATTTTGCATATAGCTCGTGATCTCTGCAGAGTCTGCAATACAATCCTGAGATGCTGATCATGTTCCTCTTCAGAAGCCGAATAAACAAGAATATCATCGACAAAGATCACAACAAATTGATCCAGGTATGGACGGAACACACGCTGCATCAGGTCATAAAAGCTGCTGGAGCATTGGTTAGCCCGAACGGCATAACCAGAAATTCATAATGACCGTAACGCGTGCTAAAAGCAGTCTTTCCACGTCAGATTCTCGAATCCGCAATTGAAAAAGCCAGATCGAAGATCAATCCGTGAAAAGACAATAGCAGACTGCAATTGATCAAACAAATCATCGATCCTGGCATGAGGATACTTGTTCTTGTGATAGTCGCTGATTTAATTGCCTGTAATCATACACAGCCTCAGCTCCCATCTTTCTTTTTCACAAATAAAACCGGAGCACTCCATGGAGAAAACTGGGACGAATGTAGCCTTTTTTCCAACAATTCTACCAATTGTGCCTCAGTTCCTTCAATTCAGCTGGAGCCATGCGGTATGGCGTCTTTGCCAAAGGTGCCGTACCTGGAATTAACTCAATCACCATTTCTATTTCTCGCTGAGGAGGTAAGCCTGGCAACTCATCAGGAAATACATCAGGAAAATTCGCAGACCACAGGAATAGCATTGATATCCTGCTGTGGTGCCTCAACAACAACCACCGAAGCTAAGAATCCCTGACAACCTGCATTAAGCAATCTACAGGCTGAGTAGCAGAAATAAGCAAGCGAGAAGAACGAGATCGAATACTTGAAAAATAGAATGCCGGTTTCCCCTGTGGCTGAAAATAGACTTTCTTTGATCTGCAATCAACCACGGCTCCATATTTTTCTAGCCAATCCATGCCCAGAATAACATCATAATCAACCAGCTGTAAAGCATACAATCTACCCTACCCGGCAACTGATGATTACCAATCATAATAGGCGACTCTTCCAGACAAAGGGAGTGAACATGAAGTCCCAGAAGGTAATTCCACAAGTAGCTCACAAGAAATTTCAGAAGTCGGCTCCTCAATACAGGCAACGAAGTTTTCAGAAATAAATGAATGAGAAGCACCTGAATCAAATAAGACACGAGCTGCATGTCCATAAAACATAATCGTCTTCAACAAGATGAGACGCCACTGCTTCAGCACGGGTTATATGAGAGACTTTTCCCTTCTGCTTCCTGCCCGCTGCAGTAGACTGCTGGGAAGAAGACACTGAAGCTTGAGGATAATATTGATGTGCTGAGGTGGGTGGAGGAGGTCTGAACTGAGACGGCTGAGGTTGAGGAAACTGGACTGGCTTCGGTCTCTGCGGACAGTCTCGAACCACATGTCCGGTTGATCGCATCGAAAACAAACCACCGGCATTGAACACGGCTTGCTCTGGGTGGCTCCCACCACATCTTGCACACTGCCTCGGCTGACTGGCCAATGAACCTGGTGCTGTTGAAAAGAAGGTGCCGATTGCTGCTGAATGGTACCCGAATATGCCTGACTGCCATACGTTTCTTAAACTTCTTGAATTTCTTGAACTTAGGCTTAGTCACAGGAATGCCTGGCAGCAGGAACAGCAGATGGGACTCCTGTAGTAGATGGCTGACTGAATTGTTGACGCTGCACAACCTGGCTGGATAGACCATTTGAGAATGCCCTCGGGATCTAGCATATCAAGCTCTAAAGCCGCAGCTGCCTGATACGCTGGTCCATCTCTGCCACTCTGGTTGCGATCAACGGCTGCCTCAACTCTGGTTTTAATCCACGCAGAAATTGCTCGGTCTTCAAGCTTTCATCAGCAAGAATATGGGGCGCATACCGGCCCAATTCCATGAACTTGTTCCGATATTCTAACACAGTCATGCCGCCTTGAGTTAGTTCCATAAATTGGTGCATTTTGTCCATCCTGAGATTAAGCTGGACTGAAGGTGCGCTCAAAAGCTGTGACAAACTCCCTCCATGTAATTTGACGAAGAGGACGGGATCTAAAAGCGACCTCCCACTCCGTGGTCCACCACGTGAGTGCTACTCCTTGGAGTTGAAAAATGACCAGCATAACTTTTTCGTCCTCCGTGCACTCCATGGAACGGAATACACGTTCGGTTGCATCTATCCAGACTCTGGATGCATCCGGATCTGCTGTCCTTCATAAGTCGGTGGGTGGAACAGCAAAAATTCTTTTAAAGCTCTGCCACGGCCTCTAGGGGGCAATTCGACTTGGGGAGCAGGAACAACAGGAGGAGGAAGAGTGCCACCCTCTCCCTGGGGAACAGCTCTCCTTATACGTTGTTCTCATTTTTCTCGGCGGCATCTTGATCTAAAAGAGAACACAAAAACAACAGGAAACACATCAGTAATCACGGAAAACATTCCTAAGCCAGCAGTTGACTCACATGGACTTGTTCTGGACTAATACAATTTCAATTCCTTATACATTCCTCAACACCGCTCTGATACCAACTGTGACGACCCAGGAGATCCAGATACCGATACCCGATATCATCGATTTACCGGTACCAAGACTCGGGGAAGCCACCCAAGAGGCTGATGAGGCCCCGTAAGGGTTATGAGTGTTTGTCGAGGGGATGCATACGAATAGAAATTACACGCGCAATATTAATTAAAGCATTCATTTGAACTTTAAACGGAAGCAATTGCATATATATCAGAGTGGTAAATTTATACAAGTAGTCCAGATTCATATTTCACAAGTCTCTACTGTACAATGGTCCAAAAATAAATAACTACACGGACACGGCCGGCCAAAGAGAAAAAGAACAGACTGACCACTGACAGACCACTGCTGGCTCTAAGGCTTTTCGCCGAAAGCGCGAGAGAATCTCGCAGCCGGATGCTCCGCCTCACCTGTAAAAGGAAGGGGTGAGTCTCACGACAGAGACTCAGTAGGGTTCACATAAATCCCTAACTCGCAACTAACTTCAGGAAAACAGTAAAGCATGCATGGCATAAATAAAACAATTGAAAAAACTGTAAAACTAACTAAAAGTTTATGAACATCTATCTCATATGCCAATTTATTCAAATGCGAGTATTCGAAAATCTATCAATAGACAATAACTCAATCATTTCCAAGTGACAAGAGTGAAAAGGAGAGGAGGTCCACCAGAAGAAGAAACCAAATGCGTCCACTGACGGCTTACACTGCGTCTCAAGCATCTACGCAAGCCTGATCATAGCAAGCGAGACGCGTAACAGTACCAAAACAAGTAACTAGTCAGAGCAACACTCGTCAGTGTCTGTCCAGGTCTCTGACCACATGTGCACACACTGGCTCGTGCCTAGAGCCAGGCCTCTAGCTAGTATTCCCCTCCGAGACGCTACGGTTGGACCGGGGCCCACGGAACTAGCTTAAAAACCGTCTCACGGGACTACCCCGCCACCTCTTCCCGGGTGGGATCAACACTAAAGGTCTTCGGGCTACGACTGGTGGTTCCATCACTAGGAAAGAGAACAAAGCTCTATTGGGATCTAAAAAACATGTCATAATTTCTGATAAGAATTAAACATGACAATTAAACAAGATTAAATGCATAATTAACTGAACATGCTAAAATAGCAAACACGCATCATTATAGAACAAGCGGTCGACTAGGGCCGCTATGATTTTAGACGATCGAACGACAAACCGCCGCGTGCTACTCAACGGATTAACCGTGAGACTTCTTCCACCATTCAAATTAATTTATTTATGCGGTCTAATCGTCAGCCGCTTGGGTTAATAAACAGGTTATGGCAGACAGTTATTAAAATCTAAAATAACCGAAACATAGTCCTTACCGGAGGACCAGACCTACCGAAATTTTAACCGGAGCCTCTCCAGTCGATTCAAATCGACGGGGTTATTATTTAAACCTGTCTCCTGCCAAACCATTTTTTTAACCGCTCCCTGCCAATCCATCATCATAGCATACTATTTTATCGCCTAAAAACTCAACGACGATGGGCATGCTGTTAAAACATAAGACGATGGGCATGCTATTAAAACATAAAGACGATGGGCATGCTTTGAAACATAAAGACGATGGGCATGCTATTCGAGCAGTTTAACGGGTTAGGGCTACGATCCCCCTACTTTATACGTGCCGAAACGTCCGATTGGGCCGCATGCAAGCCAAGAGACGCGCCGTAGTCCGTCTCTCCCGGTCGCCTCTCCACGCGGGGTTCGGTCCGGGTTGACGTCCTCCACGATCCTCGTGTTGCGGAAAAATCTCTCCGCGACCCTAGCACGAGAGAAAGGTTGATTAGCCAGAAACGCCGTGAGAGGGGGAGAGAGAGTGCCCGACGCCGCCGAGGGGTCGCACCTCCGCACGGGATCGAAGTCGGCAAGGATGTCGACGTGGTCCTGCCTCTGCTAGCTCACCGGCGAGACCGCCGGAGTCCTCCACCGCAACCCCGGGTCGCCACGCCACGAAGAGGAGGAATTGGGAGAGAGGGGGTGGTCGCCGGTCTCGCGGTCCGCAGGGTGAGGACGCCACGCTGCCGCCACCGGGTAGTCACCCGCGTCCTCCGCCGTGGCCGGCCGATCCCCGCGCCGAGAAGACGAGCAGGGGGTCGCGACGTCCGCCCGCGGGTCTCCCGCAGGTGCCTGCGTTCGGGTGAAAAGGAAAAGGGGGGGGGGGAAAATGGTAAAGTAAGAGAGAGGGGAGAGATCGAGAGGGTTAAAAGTTAACATATTAATTTTTTTTGATTTTTAACCCTCTTTTGCACTTTAATACCCCAAAGAAGTAAATCGTGTAAATGCCCAAAATTCTTTAAAAACTTAATCGGGTGTAGACACGCCATTCCTGACGTCTCCTGAGAAAGTCTCATATTATTATACGACGCCCTGCGACGGCTTACGCATTTCGAATCACTTGAGTACTTCCTTTTCTTGAAGCCCTTTTCGGCATCCGGAATCTCTCGTCACGGCATTCGGACGGCATCAACACCAGTCAGACGCATCAAAAGGTTCCGGAACCAAGAAGGGTGTCTGCCGGGCGCCCGCCGACGCCTGATCTAAGGACCCGGTGGGTCTTAATGGGGCGTCCAGGCCCTGGACGCCCCCATATTTTTAATTTATTTTATTTATTTTTCAGGGCTTAAACTAAATAAAAAAAAATAAATATATATAAATTAATGGAGGCGTCCAGGACCCTGGACGCCTCCATAAAAAAAAAAAATAAAAAATATATATAAATTACCAGTTGGCATACAAAAAAAAAAATAAATAAATATATATATTAATGGAGGCCCAGGCCCTGAACGCCTCCATAAAAAAATAAAAATTCAAAAATGCCAGCCCTGGTATAAAAAGACAAAAAAAAAATAATATATATTTTGGAGGCGTCCAGGCCCTGGACGCCTCATCAACCCTCACGGGCGCCGCCCACCGACGACGGTTTGTGGTGTGAAAAATCCAAATATAGAAGAGACGTCCGGTCAGCTGGACGCGCCCATTTTGAATCACGAGGCGCCGCTCAAAAAAACCACGTTGTCCAACCGCGTGCGGCCGTCGTCGGTTTTCGGTGGACTATTGAGGCGTCCGGGACCCTGGAGCCCCCCACAACGTATTCAAAAAAATATATAAAAATAGAATAAAATAATTATTTCGGCCCTGATGGAGGTGTCCAGGTCCTGGACGCCTCCACCCTCCGGAGCTATAAATAGAGGCCACCCCCTCAGTTCTAGGGGAGCTTCTAAGTGATCCGATAGGCTGCCGGAGCCCAGAGGCTACGGAGTCATTTTTCTAACCCGTGGGGTCTTTTGTAGGTGGAGGTTCTGCCGGCTTCTGGGTGCCCACGCTCGCGAGAGAAGGTCGTCTTCATCCACCGCGCTTTCTACGTCGTCCCCACGCTGCCGGAGCTCCGCCGAATTTCACCACCGGGCACATCCAATAAGCCAACTCTTTCCTTTTCTTCGTAGTTCTTTGCAGTCATCATCTCGCATCCATCATCTCATTTTCCTCCTACTCGAGTCCGAGAGGGGTTTAAAAGATAACACCAACCAGGTGTGTGTCTTCCGTTATTTCGTCATTTTATTGCAAGGATATGAATACTACACATTCATCTTTCTAAGCCACTTGTCATTTGTTTGTCGTTGGTTTTGCAGGGTAGCCGAGGAAAGCCCTCTCCGTCGGCCGGCCGGAAGGAGAGGAAGAAGTAACCCGCCATCTCCCGCTCTTGAGGTAGGCGCGATCACCTTCTTATTTTGGGGTCTTTCGGCCCCTGGCGATCACATCTCTTCTCGAGGCCGCGGCGAGTCACTTCCCAATGGCCGTTTAAATTTCTGTTCTCATATCCTCTTATATCCTGTTATATTTGCTTATTCATCGAGGCCGCGGCGAGTCACTTCCCCAATGGCGTTTAAATTTCTGTTCTATATCTCTTTATATTGTTATATTCTGCTTATATCATCGAGGCCGCGCGAGTCACTTCCCCAATGGCCGTTTAAATTTCGTTCCTATATCTTTTATATTTTATATTTGCTCTATATCATCGAGGCCGCGGCGAGTCACATCCCCAATGGCCGTTTAAATTTCCGTTCCTATTTCTTTCTATATTCGTTATATTTGCTCGTATCATCGAGGCCGCGGCGAGTCACTTCCCCAATGGCCGTTTAAATTGTTCTTGTATTCTTTTATATTCTGTATTATTCTGCTCATATTCTCGAGGCCGCGGCGAGTCACTTCCCCAATGGCCGTTTCAATTCTTGTTATTTAATTTTGCACCATTCCCGTCCCCCGAGGCCGCGGCGAGTCACTTCCCGCTATGGCCGTTTAACCCCCATATTTTGCTATATACACTTGTCCCGCTCGCCCCGCCGGAGCAATCTCCGTGGTGGCCCCTTCTCTCTTTCTTCATTCTGTGTTGCAGCAAACAAACAAAACAACAAAAAAAGAAGGAGCCCGCGCGCTCTCCGCTTCTTCCTCTCCCGCTCTTCCCGGAACCGCGTGACGTCGCTCACAGATTGGCGATCACGGTGGGACGTCTACTGCTTCCTCTCGGCTACCCTTGCAAGTTCGGCACCACCCGTGCCTCTCCACCTTGGCGCCCGCGCGCGCCCCGTTGTGCTCACGGCAGCACGTCAGTTGATTGGTTGTTTGTTTATTATATGTTGTTATTTCTGTTGTTTTCCCACTCCATATATCTGTCAGCATTCCATTGCATACATCCATTCCTCCTTTCTATCTTTTTTCATTTTTTGAGGATCACCCTTTCCCGGTGAAGGAAGGACTCTCCGTTTGGGAATTCCTCTCAACGGACTAGAATCTCCTACACTGGGACCTCCGTAAGTCCCCGACATCGAAGAATCTCCTCTTCGTTCACTGGGCTGGTTGTACCATTGAAGTTCCCGGAGTTAGTCATTTCATTCGTGGTGAGACGAGAGACCCTAGCTGACACGGCGTGTGAAACAAAAATAAACTAGGGTCCCCATTTTGTGTGAACTTCGGATCTCGCTAAAATACAAAAAAAATCATCAAAATCAAAACACAAAAAAGGGCGTAAAGCATCCACTTGTTTGATAATCTCTGCTACATACTTGCTAGTGTATGTTTTTGCGTTCTGGGAAAACTGTGAGCATGTCTCACGAGTCTTCTGAGGAGAACCACCCTAGTCGTGGTTTGACAGCCGACCCGCGAGTCTATGCTATGGACTCGGGTCCTTCTCATGACCCCTCGCATGAGGTGCATGTTACTGCCGGGGACACGTCCCCGCCACAGGATATCACTTCCTTACTGGGCGTCCTCGCCAACACGGAGCTTACCTCTGAACAGCTCCGGGCCTTCCAGGCCATTCTAAAGGGGAAATCTGTTTCCCCCACGCCCCAGGAGTCAACTCCGGCAATCGCACTCCAAGAGTCCGTGCAGGCCATTCCATCTCCTTCATTGGCGCAAGCCATCCAGTCTCCCTCGCTTCAAGGTCAAGCGAGCCAACAACCCCTCATTCCAGTTCCGTCACAATCTCAAACTCCCGTGTTCCTCACACCGTTTCAGCCAGGGCCAACTGTCGGTGGTCCGACAGTTCCCTCTCATTCCTGGGTTCCCCCTCAAGTCTCCGGGAGACAGTTTCTCCCCCAGTGGCAAGTGCCACCTTCACCCCCAGAGGAGCTCGCCCAATCGCTCCTCAATAGGTTCAACCGCATGGACGAGCAGTTTCAAAATCTAAGAAGGATGTGGACGTGAAAGCCACCCCGGAGGTTGCTTTGCCAATCCTCCCTGTCATTCATCTTCCTCCTTCCGAAATGCCACGTACCGCAGATACAACGGTACCGGCAACCCCTTCATTCACCTCAAGGACTTCATGTATGAGTCCTCCTATTGGCAAAATGATCAGAGGTCCCTGGCGTACCTCTTTCGGAGATCATTGGATGGTCCCGCGCTTGAGTGGTTCTATTCTCTGGAGCCCCGCGAGGCCGAGAATTTTGAAGTAGTTCAGAGAAGGTTCTTGCAGAAATATAGGGATAGGGTCGGTCCCTCACTCTCCATTACCGACCTAGTGGCCGAAAAGATGAAACCCGACGAGGATTTTGTCCGATATGCTGATAGATGGAGGTCTCTGGCGGAAAGAATAAGGGATACCCTCTCTGAGCCCGAACAAGTGAAGATGATTGTGTCTAATGCAACCCCACAGTTCAGACACGTCCTGGCCATGAATAAACTTACTACGATGGAGGAACTCTATGAAAGGGCCCGATACATCCAAACCCAGTTAAAAGACTCCCCCATCATGAACATGTTTGAGTCACCGAAGCCCAAAGTGGTCAGAAAGACAGGCGTGGTGTCCCGGGCGGAGCCACAGAAGGGGTCGTGACAAATGAGCAGGTCAGTGCGGTCAACAATGCCAACTATGCAGTCAACCCAAGGCCTCCACAAATGCCCCGACTTCCCCTTCAACCAGGTCCTTTCCCTCTTCGTCCTCCACCCCAAAATAACCCACCCCAGGATAATATGCCTCCATTACGCCAACCCCAGCAACAACAACACAACCTCAGCAACAACAACCACCGCTTCAGTACAACCAAGTTCCACCCCGGGGAACTATGCTCCCCAACAGCAACAAAGGAGGCCGCTCGGTCCCAAGAGAGCCTACTATCCACCATTGCCAGAAACTTTAACAGACATTTTTAATGCCCTCATGGCATCAAACCAACTCGCCTTACCCAGAGAAAGGCTCATGTGGCCCCCCAATGTTGATACCTCCAAATACTGTGTTTACCACAGGCAGCCGGGACACACAGTAGATTACTGCTTCCATTTCAAAGATTACATACATGATATGAACGATGAACATCAAATAGATTGGGATGAGATGAGACGATACGTCGCCGCTCTCAAGGCTAGGAGACCTCCTCAAAGGCCACAGCAGCAGTTACAACAGCAACAGCAGAACAGCAACCACAACAACAACAGCAGCCTCAGCAGGCCCCACAACAACAGCCCGACATGGGCATAATCCAGAATCCACTACCGGAGCACCAACAGCCCAATCATCAGGTTAACCCCATCTCCTCCTTCCCGGAAGTCGGGAGAGAGCAGGTGTGGCACCAGGAAAGTACCTCCATTCTTTATACCTCCAACCCTATCGTCATGCAACCCCTCACCTTGCCCGGGTAGCACCTCTCCTCATCAACCTGCATCGGTATCGCCTTCACCATTTCCACTACCATTACGCCCTCTCATCGCACCCCGACCTCCTATCAACCGACACTTTCTACTACGCCTTCACACCCTCTCACCTTCTCCACTCCCCCACTTTACCATCCACCTCTACCACATTTACCCCCACCTTCTAAACCCCTTATCATCCGTCAACCATACATAACCCCGTCTTTTTCCACCACATCACCACTAATGCCTTCAAAACCACTCATCACCCACCATCCACCTCAAAACCATTACCCGTTTCAAACCTTACCCACTCTACTCCGTCTCCACCTCCACCTTCCAGACCCCTTATCCTTCATGATCCGCGCGATATCCCCTCTACCTCCACCATGCCTCCACCTAACAAACCCCTCATCAGAATCCCTGCTCCCGTCATCACCCCTGCTCCATCAACCATGCCTCCACCTAAACCCCTCATCAGAATCCCTGCTCCCGTCATCACCCCTGCTTCATCAACCATTCCTCCACTACTACCCCTCAAACCCCTGTTAAAACCCACTGCTACCCCCACAGAGGTACAAAAGCCGCAGGCAATGGTGCTCCGGAGTGGAAGGATTTTCCACAGGGTTTTCCCCCACAACAGTCAGAATCCCGAGCAATCTCAGCCAGAGAAGGATGATGAGAACAACCAGAAAGAGCTATCCCTGGAACACAGTATGATCTACTGAAACACTTGGACAAGACGCCTGCCGGATCTCCATCCTAGAGCTACTTCAAAGATCCACATCCCACCAGGCGGCCTTGATGGAATATCTTCAAAAGGTCATGGTTAATGAAGACCTCCCCGTGGAGAAGATTTCGACCGTCCTGACCCCAACAGACACACAACCGGCCATCATGTTCACAACTACGAGCTCGCTCCCAAGGAAGCTCGGAAATATGCATTGTGCATTTCAATAAAAATTAATGGGGTATCCATAAACCCGTGTCTTGTGGACACGGGTGCGTCCATAAATGTGATCTCCATGAGCACTCTTCAGTTGTGTGGGGTTCGACGAGGAACAAATAAGACCTTCCTCGATCACGGTCACGGCTTATGACAATAGCAAAAGGCCGCCGCAGGGGATGATTATTCTGAAGGCAGAACTAGGCCCCATGGCAATTCCCACGGAATTCCATGTCCTCGACATGGACCCCACATTCAAGGCTATACTGGGTCGCCCTTACATCGAAGCCATGGACGCTGTGCCTTCCACCAACCATCAGTGCCTGAAGTTTCCTTACAATGGGAGAATTATTAAAGTGGTCAGTACACCTGTCCTTCACACAGTGGATGCTATCAACACCTCTCTGCCTTCTGTTTGGCCGTCTCATCGGCCCATATTGTCACTGCTGGACGTACGTGATCCATCTCATGTTCCACTAGCACCAAAGGAGCCGGTCAGGGCAACCGCAACATCATGTCTCCCTTTTCACTCCAAAGGTTGGGAGATTATGAGGAACATCGGCTATCAACAAGGAAAAGGTCTGGGCGCACAGTTACAGGGTATGCTCAAGCCGCCAAAGAAATTAGGCCGAACCGTAGGTTTGGCCTAGGCTTCAAAGGACCGTTCAAGGCAGATTGGAAGCCCCTCACGTGGACTCTATCAAACCACTTCAACAGAGGGCCCGTTGTTCAGATGGGAGATCACCCACGAGAAGCATATGGGGATCACATGCTGTATATTTGGCTGAAAAATGTCCGAGGATCACCAAAAGAGGCAAGATCAAAGATCCGGAATGCGAGTGGGACAAATGGTTCGACATACGGGACATTTCCGTTGCACTGGAAAGGATGTTCTCATCTCCACAGCTTGAAGGACCACCATTGATCTCCGAAATACCAGAGAATATTACCACTCTTGCCAAGGTTCCAAACTATCCTCGTCCTCGCCAGAAGGACTCTGTCATCGACGGATCTTCATCCGTCCTCAACATTGCCGTCGACGGCTCATTAGCCGCCATCCTCTCCATCCACTCGTCTCAGCCTTTGCTGATATCTTCTTCCTGGGCCAGACAATTGTCTGATGATCTTCCCAGGTCCCCTTCTTTGCTTACATACCTACGCGGGCTTTTCAACCCGCGCCAGGTCTTCAACCATGATCTGCTCTACGAGCCCCACAATCCTCTAGCCATAACCACTTTTCTCTCCTCCAATCTCTTTTCACTGCTTTGTCATTAAAAATGAAAACGAAAAAAAAACGTCAATTTTCAAACTCTCCAACAACACATCTTCGTTGAGGAAACCTCCTACATCTCCCACGGGTGCGTACCGCCTTGCGGACCACCCGTCCAAGGTCCGATGAGCGACCTTTTCTACCCCTCCTCTGAGGGGTCTTCTCCTGTACATTCTACACCATCCTCCTCATCTTCCTCTTCTTCTGTAAATATTGTCAGTCAATCTAGGAATGATAGGCCAAGGGTAGTACCTAGGAAGAAATCCAAGGGTAGGCAGATCCCTCGTCGATTCCTTCTGGATTTGGCCGCCAGGTGTCAGGCCCTTCTTGCCATCCCCCAGTTGTTAGAAAATCCCATCCAGCTACCCGAAATAGAATGCGAGGGCGACTGTGCATCTGATGAAGGGTATGGAGTCTACGAGATCACGAATGAAGAATGCCCCACTGAAGATGAGGGTGAAGAATATGAGGATGGCGGGCGCATACGCTAGTGGAATGAGGAGATTCGACGAGCCGTCAACCGCCGTAGAAGAATCCACCAAAGAAGTCAACTTGGGACTGAGGAAGACCCTAGGATCATCCTCATAAGTGACAACCTACCACCCTCTGAAGAAGAGGCATTAATTGAGGTCTCAAGGAATATAAGGACACGTTTGCATGGAGCTACGAGGATATGCCGGGTTTGGATTCAACCTTGGTCGAACACCGTTTAACCCTAAAACCAGGGTCCATCTCGGTAAAACAAAGGTTAAGGCGTTTCCACCCTCAGATGGCTTTGAAAATGAAAGAAGAGGTCGATAAGCTCCACAAAGCCAGGTTCATTAGAGTCGTTCTTTATCCTCAATGGGTGGCGAACATTGTCCCGGTCATGAAGAAAGATGGGAAAGTCAGGATTTGCATCGACTTCCGGGACCTTAACCGCGCGTGTCCAAAGGATGATTTTCCCTTACCTCACATTGATGTGTTGATTGATAACACGGCAGGTTTTGAAACCCTCTCTTTCATGGATGGATTTTCAGGATACAATCAAATTCGTTTGGCAGAAGAGGATCAGGAAAAGACGTCATTCACTACCCCTTGGGGAACATATTGTTACGTGGTCATGCCGTTTGGGTTAAAGAATGCTGGAGCTACTTACCAAAGAGCGATGATGGCCATATTTCATGACATGATGCACATATATCTGGAAGTGTATGTGGATGACTTATTGGTGAAATCAAGGACCAGGATGGAACATCCAGAAGTTTTGGCTAAGGTCTTGCAAAGGTCAAGAGATTCCAATTGAAAATGAACCCGAAAAAGTGTGTGTTTGGTGTGTCGTCAGGTAAATTGCTGGGGTTCATTGTGAGTAAAAGAGGGATCGAGATAGATCCCGACAAAGCCAAGGCTATCAGGGATATGCCGCCTCCCAAGAATTTGAGGGAAGTCCGAGGTTTAATCGGAGGTTGCAGTTTATTCGTCGGTTTGTGTCTCAACATTCACAAAGGTGTAGACCTCTCTACGAGTTGACCAAGCCAGGAGTAGAATTCCACTGGAATTCTAAATGTCAGAAAGCTTTTGAAGGGTTGAAGGAATATCTGGCTAGTCCACCCGTTCTCATTCCACCAAACCAGAAAAACCTCTGATCCTTTACATCTCAGTCTTGGATGACTCCGTGGGAGCCGTCCTCGCACAAGCTGATGAAGAAGGCAAGGAACGGGCAACCTATTACTTGTCCAAACTTCTCAATCCCTGTGAGCAGAAGTACACCGGCATGGAGAAAACCTGTGCTGCCCTCGTTTGGGTAGTGCAGAAATTGAAGCACTACTTCTTGGCTCACGAAGTCCACTTGATTGCTCGAATGAATCCTATCAAATTCCTTCTGGAGAAAGCCGTCCTTACGGATAGGCTAGCACGCTGGCAAAGTTTTCTCTCTCAGTTCGACATCACCTACATCCAGCAAAAGGCGATTAAAGGCTATGCCATAGCCGAGCATCTCGCTCACCATCCTCTTCCCAAGTTCGATCCCGTCCAATCAGAGTTTCCAGATGAGGAACTAATGTCCATCAACCAATCAGATGAGCCAATGTGGACACTATATTTTGATGGAGCTCTGAATTCTCAAGGGAGAGGAATCGGCATCGCCCTCCTGTCGCCGGAAGGCCTCACATTCCCATTGGCATACCAGCTCAAATTTCCAGTCACCAACAATATAGCCGAATATGAAGCTCTTCTAGCTGGCCTAGGACTCGCTCATTCTTTTCGTATCACTGAGTTGCGAGTCGTAGGTGATAGTCAACTCATCCTTCGCCAGGTACTCACTAAGTATCGCACTCGCGATCCCAAACTCAAGCCATACCAAGAACTCACTGCTGCCTTTGCCAAACTGTTCACAAAACTGATCTTTGTTCATATCCCTCGTCATCAGAATATTCTCGCCGATGCCCTCGCCTCATTGGCATCATCCATAAGGTTCCCTCTAGGAAGATGGTTTAAGTCCATTTCCATCTACAAACTTCACGCCCCTGCAGTCGATGATGCTTCCTACGTAAACATCAAAGACAGGATAGCAAGGAAGATCCTGCAGGAAGATATCCTTGAGAAGAGGGATCATGTTGGCAGAGGCCGAAGAAGAACTGGCTGATGAAGAGAAACCATGGTTCTATGAAATTGTCAAATATTGCCAAGATCAGTCTTATCCTGAAGGGGCCACCACAGAGGACAAGAAAGCCATAAGAAGGGTGGCTCAGAAATACACATTGATTGGAGGTCTACTCTATAGGAGGAGCCTTACTGGTATTCTGTTAAGATGTCTTGGTGACGATGAGGTTTGGAAATGTGTAGAAGAGACGCACTCGGGTGTGTGCGGTGGCCACGTGAATAGTCAGATGCTCGCCAAGAAGATCATTCGTCAAGGCTTTTATTGGCCCACTATGGAAGAGGATTGTGCTGTCTATGTCCGTAGGTGTGTCAAGTGTCAACTTCACGCCGATAAAATCCATTCACCATCTTCCTCACTTCATCCAATATCCTCCCCATGGCCTTTCTCCATGTGGGCATTCGACATCATTGGTCCCCTAGGTGATCCCAATTCCCTCACCAAGCAGAAATCTTTCATCCTTACTGCGACGGAATACTTCACCAAATGGGCCGAAGCCGAAGCTTACGCGGAAATCAAGGCGTCAACAGTCTGCAAGTTCATCATGAAGAACATTCTCGCCAGATTCGGCGTCCCAAGCACGATCGTCACCGACAATGGGCCACAATTCATTTCTCAGGACCTACAGGACCTCTGCAAAAGGTACGCAATTGCATTGCATCATTCATCGCCTTATTACCCACAAGGTAACGGCCAAGCGGAGGCCACCAATAAAACATTGCTCAAAATCATCAAAAAAACCTGCGAGTCTAGTAAGTTTTCAGACTGGCCAGAAAAGCTTATCGAAGCCCTATGGGCCTATCGCACTTCAATCCGTACCCCCACCGGGCAGACTCCATTTGCCCTCACTTATGGTATGGAAGCGGTAGTCCCGTACGAGACTCTGATCCCTTCTCTCAGGGTACAATTGGATGAGGAATTTCCCCTCGACGATCGTCGTAATTCACTCCTCGCCCAGTTGGAACTCTTGGATGAGAAGCGGCTGGCCGCCGCCGAACACGCGCGTGTGTATCAAAATAGACTCGCTCGCTTTTACCAAAAGAAAGTCGTTGAGAGAAAATTCAAAGTCGGTGAGATGGTCGTAAAAAGAATTTTTGTCAAACCTGGAGGGCCGCGTTCTAAGCTCCAACCCAATTGGGAAGGACCATTTGTAATTCAAGCCGTGTACCCTGGCAACGCCTACAAGCTAGTCAACGCCGAAGGGACCGAGTTATCCCACCCTTGGAATGGGCTTTATCTTAAGAAATACTACCCTTAGCACAAACAAAAAAAAAATGATGAAAAGATAAAAAACATCAAAAACAAGGAAATATTGAAAACCACTAAAAATATGGAAAATTCAAAATGCCGATGCCTGGCAGCACCATGTAGTTAAGTCCCTGCATCTAACCTTCATGTTAGGATAGGGCCCATTAAGGCTTGGTAGGCACCGGGTCTTGGTTTGCCAGAACCGTGGAGATCCCTGTCCGGCCACGTCGGCCTATGCTCGCTCGAAGGAAGCTAACATGTGTTCACTTATGTATTTTATTCAAAAAAGTTGGTAGCATCACCTACGGTAGGGCCACACCTAGAAGATCTCCGGAAGCTGTAATCTTTATTCTTTTCTCTTCGACCAAATGAGACAGTCGGCGCCCTTAAAACGCTGAGCATGAGAAACCGAAACTCAAACCCCAAAGGCAAGAGTAGGATCCATTTCCTCGAGCATCGATCAGAGCACGAGAAGAGGGCAGTGTCCCCGCAGGCATACGAAGAGGGAGCCCACAACGTCAAACGACTATATCTCCCTCACAGAAAGAAATACAAAATCAAAATCAAGAGAAAAGCCTGGTCGTGACCGTGCCTGGTGCGATAAACGGAACCCCTCAAAGCAAAAGTCTGAATCCACAAAGGGGGGCCGTGGAATGTAAATGCTCGAGATTTGGTCCGAAGTTGTCCGAAAGGAAAGAGTTAATGGGCCCTTATTCGCTCGCCGGGTTAACGGCTTTGCCGGTCCTCTCAGGAGGTTTATCCCCTACGCTCTTCCTTCTCCCTCTAAAGATGAAGGTTCGATGGAGTTTCTGAAAGGTGAAAACTGCCCAGGGTCTGCGACCTTATTTTAATATACACATTTTGGTTGCCTACTTTGAAAAGCAAAAGCTATCGCTGCGAAGGAGTCTCGTGTTTCTGGCTGGTCAAGACCCCTGTTTACCACCTTGATGTCTTCTTGTTTAACCTCGGGCTTAGGCCAATGCAAGCGCGTCACCTATGGGTGCGACGGCGTCTGATTCCGGGTCAGCGTCGCGCGGTTGGTCGTTAGGGTTCCAGGGTGTTCCATCTTATACCATCTAGAGTTGTGAGGAAACAGACCCGGGTCGGGCAAATCATCTACCTCAAACACCTTTTGGGTGAATCCCTGTGGTCGGAAGCAACTGGGAGCCTAAGCATGGCATGACGGTATTGTCATCAGGGTAAGTCTTAGCCGGCGGGATCGTCATTCGAGGGGTCTAGAGGCCCAAATCAACCTAGATGTGCACTTAGGATACCTGGGAGGTTAGTAAGAAACCCCTGTCTCACGTAGGTTAGGTGCCATTTGGGTGCTTGCCGGGCGTTAGCAAAAAAAAATTGAAATGATAAAAGCAAAAAAAATGGAAAAGAGAAATGTACATATTTGCAAACAAAAAAATCTTTTTATGATAAAAAAAAAAAATATCAAATATAAAAAAGAAAACAAATCAATTTTGCATGATTACATTTGCGTGCAGCATCTCACTTTTAATATCGCTTGCATTCGTGTGCTTGCCTGTCGCATTTATCATCACCGCATCTTTCCCTTGCCTTCGTTAAATAAAGGCTTGGCCCCTTGACCAGTTATCAAGGACAGTCACAGTGACCATTTGCTTATTGAGCAAGGGGCCAAGTCAGAACAGAAATTCTGATTTGTTTGTTTCAGTGATATGTGCAGGGATTCAGGTAACTGAAGCAAAGGTGAAAAACAAACAAACCAAACCTTGTGTTTTATTCCAAAAAACCAAAAAAATTTACATCAAGTTCCGCCCTCTCTCTCTGCATTACTCGTCCCACTACTCTCCGGGCAAAACACTCTCAAAGGTGCTACCCAACTACGAAAAGCGGTACTCCTGCCGCTCTGTACTCCTCTTCCTATTCCCACATCCCGGCGTTGATCCACGGAAGCAGCAGAGAAGCTACCAACACGAAAGCCACGCTCTCGTGCTTTTCGGTAGCGCTCCTCACCATCTCTCAGCCACTGTTCAGCAAGACCAAGGCCGATTCGGAGTTCGAATAGTTGGGCCTCCATGGCCCTTCGCTCCTCCCTTTCAGCCAAACTGTTGGCTCTTTCTCTCTCTGCGTTCTTTCCCTCTCTGCCCGTTCTCTCTCACGGTCTTCCCTCTCCAACTGGAGAGTGATCCTCAGTTCCATAGCATCCCTGGATGAGTCGTCATCAGGATGACGCCGCAGTTCCCTCTCCAGTTCTGCTATCCTAGCCTCCTTCTGCGCAGCTTGGGCAAGCGCTTCTTCCGTCTCCTTTTCCTGCCGAGTGTACCATCTCAGATACGCGATAAGGCGTAAACAAAGAGAACTCAACGCTGAAACTTTTACCTGTATACGGAGCATTCCTTCTGCCTCCGCAGCACGCTGCGTGGCGTGAGCAAGTTGCTCATGAAGCGAGTCAAGTTCTGAGGTGGGAATCCACAAGCTGGAAGAGGCACCACCTACTCCCATCGCTGGGGAGGCGCGCCAATCTGGGCATGCTACGACCATGTGAATTAGCAGCCAACATCTGGAATCTGGGGTTTTAATTAGGAACGTACTGTACACCTACCAAGGCGCTCGTAGCTCCGCGGGCATCGCCCAACTGTTGTTCCATCTCTGCCAAGCGAGTTCGTAAATTCGCTATCATGGCATCCCGGACATCCTGCAGCCTTACAAGTCAGCATTTTACCAGAAAACCAAGAAAAGGAGAAAGAAGAGAGAAAAAGGGGAAACCTACCTCCACAAGTCCCCGGGGTTGGAACCGTTCTGCGTACTTTGTCCTATATAGACGCAAGTAGTCCTCGCTGTCCCGCGCCTGTGATTCTACAATCGTGCCACCCCGTTGCCAGTCCTCATACTGTTCGGGGAATCGCACGCGCCAGTCAATGCAAGTCGCCGGTCCCCGCGTCTTTCTCCCGACACGAGGTGGCGCAGCTGAATCCACCCATTCTTGAGCCAGTCCTAAAGTCCTCATAACTAATCGTAGCCGAAGCGGCTCGATTTCATTCAGGCAGTGCATCCATAGTTCCCGTCCGAACCGGGCACGACTTGCTAGAACCCACGGCTGGTTGGCATCGACCATGTCTGAGTAGGGTCTCCAGTTTACCATCGCTGCAGGGAACTCCTGTAGCTCCCGCCTTAACACCATCAGTTGGTAGGTTAGGGGTGCCGCACTCATGATGGGTTCCCACCGCCTGGCTAGCGGCACCATCACGGGTCGCCAATGTCGAGCTCTCCCCATAGGGAGGTAATAATAGCTCCATACTGCTCGGCGCAGGTCATCAGCACCTTGCGAAAAAAACAAAAAAATACAAAACAAGCAAAACCAAAAAAATACCTGGATGAATGGTGTGAAACCACTCACAGTCATCTCACGATCCGTTTCTTGGAATAGGCCTGCAAACAAGTGTGCCAGCATGGCGGCTCCCCAGGCATAATACCCTACTCTTTCAAGGTCTGACAGCAGCTCCAGGAAGCAACATTGGATACCATCCCCTTTCGAGCTCAGTACCAATCTCCCCAAAAGGAAGAGGAGAAATCTCCTCAAATCTATGTTACATCTTTCCCAGTTGCCGAAATCTGTGCAGTACACGGCACGGCATCCTATTTCATCCTTTCCATGAACTCTTCTGAGGATTCGTCATCCCGCCGACGAGTGTCGGTGAGCCCTAATGCATCCATGAGGGACGCCCTAGCTACCGACCTGTTTTTCCGACCATCTAGGTCCAAACCCAGTAACTTCTGGGCACCTTCTCTGTAGTCCGCGTAAGTGACTCCGGTCACTGCCTCGCCTCTACCTTCAGGCTTGTGATCCGGACCACATCCTCCAAGCTGGGCACCATGTGCCCCCAGGGCATCAGGAATGCCCGGCTCACTGGGTCCCATCTCTCACACAAGGCTTGGATCAGGACTAGGTCAAGCTGGATCGGCTCGATCCGAAGGAAGGTACCAAATCCCATCACGTCTAGCCTCGCCTTCTGAAAATCTGGGAGGCCCCTGTACGCTGCTACTACCAACTCCCATAAGATTTGTGATTTCATCACAACCTACACATACAAGGAATGGGGGTGAGGTTTGGTCAGAAGAAAGGAAGAAAAATGAGAAAAGGGCAAGAAAACTTGGCTTACGAGTTGTGATTGGGCCCTTTCGCTGAAGTGCCCTTCAAAGTCTGAAAGCCTCCTGGAACTACTACCACTGGACCTGCTTCTCTTCGAGGAATGGGAAGATTCGCCCTCCATCCAACTCTCAGAATTTTGAACTCCTCCTCTCCCGTAAGAACTTGTGCTCCTCGAGTTATTCCTCGATATACCTGGAAGATAAAAGGGACAAGAATTTATAGAAATGGAAGGAGTGCGGGCCAAGATTGCCTCCATCACCTGTCGATGATAGCCCTCGCAATAAGACACCGGCCAAGCGGCCCCATGTGTCGCTTCACCGCTCGCACAGGGTGATTGACTGGACGAAGAATAGGACGAATAGCCCCTATGTTGTCTAGGGATACCCTATCATGTTTTGGAGGACGCCCGCAAAATTTGGCACAACATCCGGGAAAAGGAACTAGGGCCGTCAGTATTGACTTCGACGGCAGATTCCCGTGGAAAATGGTCACAACAAGACGTGATTCTCCGCTCGAGGCGGAGTCTCGACAGATCCGTCACATGGGAACAGTGCAAAGGAGAAGAAGTGTAGGGAAGAAGGAACGCACAAGAGGACAAACAAGCATCAGAAAATCAAATCACTCCATTCATAATTCTACATAAGCTGTCAAAAACATCATACATAAAGAGGTGCGGGTCCACTAGCCCGCCAATCCTCACCATCACTCATCTCTCCGGGCACTCTCCTCCTCTCCCCCGAGGTGAGGGTCCCTCAGAAGCCTCCGGGATCCCCGTGCAGTAGCACCTGCCTCGCCTCTGGGCGCCTGCTCCGCAGCAGTGACTCGCTGCTCCTCCCCTGGCGTGGCGAAGAAGCCACTGGCGGCAAAGCGACCGGACTGGCGGAGTCGCTCCCCGAACTCTCGCGCTCTCTCGTAGCGCGTCTCCATCCCTCCTAGCCTCTGCACGACGGCCTGAAGGCCCAGCTGGAGCTCCCTCACTTGGGCCTCCAAGGCCCTCCTCTCGGTCAGATCCCGCTGTCGCTCGGACCTTCTCTCGGCTTTCTCTCTCTCTACCTCTCTCCTCATCATCTGCAGAAGAACCCTTAACTCCAGGATGTCTGGAGAAGGTCTCTCCTCACCACGATGCCGCAGCTCCGCTACAGTCGCCACCCAGGCGTCACGCTCCTCTTCCGCCCGGGTCGCACGGGCCACCGCACCGGCAAGTTGCTCCCGGAGGGAAGCAATCTCGAGAAAAGGGGCCGAGGAGCTAGAAGATCCGCCAGCCGCTCCCACCGTCGCTGTCTGCTGGGCACGCTGGAACAAAATAAACAACGGCCGTCAGTGAAACTCCAAAATCTGAAGTTAAAAGGGCGGCACGTAACTTACCAGGAGCGACAGCTCATGTTGAGCGACGGCCAGTTGCCGCCTAGTCTCTGACAGCTGGGCGCGCGAGCCGCCGATGCCACGCGTGTCCCCAGCTTGGGGAAGCCCCGCGTAACTCTCTCTCTGCCGCCGCAGGAAGTCGGCACTGTCCTGCACCAGTACCCCCTTGCTGTCCAGGGAGACGTACGGGCCAGTCCTCGAGCCTCGCCTTGCCGCGACTCTCCCTCCTGACGCGGCTCGGCTCGTCCGCACTCGCCCACTCATCGGCCAGGCCCAGGGTCCTTGCCATGTCCTGCACCAAGAAAGGGGTCCCATATCAGTCAAAAGGAACGCGTCCCCTGTCTAGGACGCGTCCATCATTTGAGTGCAACACTCGCCGAACCCTTTCCTCCTCGCGCGGCTCGCTTCAAAACCCAAAATGAATTAAAAGAGGAAGAGATCGGAGGACCTACCGGACCGTGTTCACCTCCTCCCACGCCATCGGGCCCCTCGGGTCCCTCGGGGGCCCGAAGCGGCCCTTCCTCCTCCATGGACGCCGTTCCGTGCTCGGGCGCGTCCCTCCTTGGGCGAGGATTTCCTCGTCCCTCTCCACCTTCACCACGGTCGGGCCCACCGAACTCCATCGATCAAAAGAGGAGGAAGACGAAAAAGGGGCAAGCGCGTTTCGGCGGAAGGCGGGCTCGTTTGCGGGTAAGGCACGGGAGAAGAAAGGACCACCCGTCGCTTTAAATTTAAAATCAAGGATTAAGACGCGTCCTCGCGCCTGGACGCGCCCAAAAGGGGGAAAGGAAACAAAATCCCCCCGTGCAAAGCAGTTCCCCGCTGTTCAGGGCAAGGTCTCGCGAGCGTGCCTCAAGGGACAACTCAGTGCAAAGAAGAAAGTGTGGGAGAGAGAAAAGTACACACAACACAAAAGCCATTTCCATTTCATATAATAGCCGAAAGTACATCATACAGTGAGAAGGGTGACGTACAAGCAACTCTCTAACTCTCACCGTCACCCTCCTGGTCATCTCTTCCTCCCTCCTCTGACGGGGATCCCTAGGGGGCCTCTGCGAACCCTGAGAAGCCGTGCTCGCCTCGCCCTGCGGTGGCACTCCAGCCTCGAAGGCGCGACGACGCTCCTCGGCCGAAGAAACCAGATAGCTGCCCATGGAAAAAGAACCAGACTGACGAAGTCGCGCCCCGCGTTCCTTCGCCCTCTGGTACCGCTCCTCGCTCTCCCGAAGCCTCCCCTCCGCCGTGCCAAGACTCAATCGGAGCTCCAGCAGCTGGGCCTCCAGAGCCCTCCTCTCGGTCTGATCCCGCTGTCGCTCCTCCCTCTCTCTCTCCCTCTCCTCTCTCTCTCTCACTGCCTCCCTCCTCGACAACTCGAGGGCGATCCGCAGATCCAGCACGTCACGAGGGAGCTCCTCAGCCTCTCGTCGCTCCTCCTCCAGCTCCACAATCCGGGCGTCACGCTCCGCAATCCGGGCGTCACGCTCCGCCACCCGAGCGTCGCGCTCCTGCTCGGCACGAACAGCACGCGCCAGGGCCTCTCGGATCTCGGCCACCTGTCAAGCACGCATGCACCGTAAGAGAACAGTGATAGAAGGAAAGTAGCTAGAAAGGGTCGGCCAAGCAAGCACTCACTCGAGCCTCGCGGTCACGCTCGGCCTCCTCAGCCCGAGCCACCGCTACGCCAGCTGCTCCTGGAGGGCAGAAACCTCCGGAGGAGGGCCCCGCGAACTGGAACCCGCTCCACCAGCCATCCCGGCTGCCGCTGTCTGGTGGGCCCGCTGAAACACGGGGCAAACGTCAGTCAAAGGCTAAGCATCAAAAATCCAGGTCACAAAAAATGCATTGCATAAACTCACCAGGATCTCCAACTCCTGTCGGATGGCCACCAACTGTCGCCTGGCGTCCGCCAACTGGGCCCGCAGGTCGGCGATCATGGTATCACGAGCATCCTGCATTACACATAAGTTAGTATCCCATGCATATACATATAGAAAGGTGGAGCATTTCATTTCACTTACCCCTGCCATACCACCCAAGGAGAGGCGGTCCCCGTACGTAGCTCGGTACCGTCTCATGTAGTCTGTGCTGTCCTGTACGTGGGACACTACTGGGACCCCGCCCTGCTGCCAGTCCTGGTACTGTGCTGGGAAGCGCGTACGCCAGTCCACGATCTTCGCCTTCCCCTTGGTCTTCCGCCCAATGCGGGCCGGCGCATCTACGTCTACCCACTCCTGGGCCAGCCCCAACGTCCTCATGACCAGTCTAAGCCGCAGCGGCTCAATCTCGTTCAGGCAATGGACCCACACGTCCCGCCTGAAGCGAGGAAGACCCGCTACAACCCAGGGCTGGCCAGCATCGCCCATGCCCAGGTAGGGCCTCCACACCACCTGCATCACCATACATACATATGTTAGTTACCATTCAGTCATGCATAAACAACAAAAAATCATACGCATCATACCATGGCCTCGGGATACTCGCTCAGCTCCCGACGAAGTGACGCCAGCTGGTAGCCGTGGGGTGCTGCAACCACGACCGGCCTCCACTGCCGCGCCAGAGGCACGGCCCTCCTGTTCCCATGCCTAGCCCTCCCCATCGGGAAATAGTAATAGCTCCACACCTGCATCCATCATACATCATTAGTACAATAATTGCATATTTAACTGTGGGAATGCATAAATAAAATGTTTACCTGGAGGAAAGGTGCGAAGCCGCTGACTGTCGTCTCCTTCTCCGAAGTCTGGGAGAGATCAGCAATCAATGGGCAAGCAGAGCCGCTCCCCACGCATAGTGCCCCACTCTGTCCAGATCCGCCAAGATCCCGAGGAAACGGCAGTGGATGCCATCCCCCTTCGTCCCCAGCAGAAGGCGGCCCAGGAAGAAGAAAAGGAACCTCCGAAGGTCTAGATCCACCAGCTCCCGCTCGCTCGGTCCTGGGTGAAAGCAGCACGAGCATCCCCCTCCAGTCGAGCCAAGAACTCTGCTCCAGTCTCGCTAACCCGCTGACGCGGGTCGACGAATCCGAGCGCCTCCATGATCTCCACTCGGCCGACTACCCTGCTGTCTCTATCAGTCACGCTCGTCTCTAACCACAGCAGGTCCAGGGCACTCTCTCGGTAGTCGGGGTAGGTGACCCCGCTGACTGCCTCTCCGTCAACTCGTAGCCCGGTGATCCGAGCCACGTCCTCCAGCGTCGGCACCATGTGCCCCCAGGGCATCAGAAACGCCCGGCTCGGTGCGTGCCACCGCTCCCTCAGTGCCTGGATAAGAGGAAGGTCGAGCCGGAAGGGCTCGATCCTAAGGAAAGCTCCAAAGCCCATGGCGTCCACACGCGCCCTCTGGAAATCCGGCAGCCCACGGTATGCTGCCACCACCAAGGACCAGCTGATCCGGCCCTTCATCACGCCCTGCAAACCACAAAACCAACAAAGAACACATCAGCATCATGAACAGTCATAAACAATAACACTGTATATACTACTTATTTTTATTTTATTTTTTATATTTTTAAAAAATATTTATATTTTCTTGTGGAGGCGTCCAGGCCCCTGGACGCCTCCTCTTTTCCTTTATTTTTTTTTTTTTAAAAAAACAAAGCCAAAACAAAAAATATATTAAAATATATATATTATAATGGAGGCGTCCTGGGCCAGGACGCCTCCTTATTTTTATTTATTTCTATTACTTTTCGTAAATAAATAAATAACAAAAATAAAAAGAAAAGTGGAGGCGTCCAGGCCCCTGGACGCCTCCTTCTCTCACTACCCGCCTTTCTCTCACAGCCTCTCGCACCCGTTTTAGCCTATTGAACCACAAAGTGAGAATTCCGAGGTACTTACCGGGTCGTGATCGTCCTCTCCCGCGTCACCAGCATCCGCAGCGGCCTCCGCGGCCAGGAGAGGCACCTCCATCTCCTCCCCGCAGCAACCTCCTCTGCTGCGGCCTCCTCGGCATCATCTCCCTCCTCGCACGACGAGCCAGTCGTTTCCGCTTCTCTGGACCCTGACTCGATCCTCCTCGCTCCATTGGGACTAAGAATGGGTCGTTTGGGTGGCTGGGTCGGAATGAACAGTATAAGTGAACAGGGGGGAGCCCCCCCTAAATATAGACCTTTATTGGGGCGTCCAGGCGCCTGGACGCCCCCACAATTTTTATTTTTTTTCAAAAATTAAAAAATAGGGGCGTCCAGGCGCCTGGACGCCCCCAAAAATAAAAAAATAAAAAAATAAAAAAAAAAAAAATAGGGGCGTCCAGGACCCTGGACGCCCCCAAAAATAAATTGTCAAAAAAATAATAATATAAATAATATAAAATTAGGGGCGTCCAGGCCTGGACGCCCCATAATAAAAAATTTTCAAAAAATATATATTTATATGTAAATATAATCCAAACAAAATAAAAAAAAACAAAGAAAAAGAAAACCATAAAAAAAGATAATAATTAAGGGGACGGGGGTCCGAAACATCCAAATGCCAAATTTTATTCCATCAGAAAAGCAGAGTGAACTACATCAGGGGCTTAGGCGCTTTAGGCCTTAACTTCCCCAGTTCGGTTACATAAGCCCTCCACGGCTCGCATTCTCCACCACGTGCGCTAAGGCCTTTCCCGCAACACTTGTCTTCCAGGGAGCTTTAATGGCCTTCGCTTCCTTCGCGTCCGCTTCAGTGCCCAACTCCCTTTTCTTCAAAGGAACAATGCCAGTCGGTGGCGGGAACGAATGGCGTGGGATGCCAATCTGGAGACAGCACCGATGCGCACTGTAAAGGACGAACTCGGTCGCGCCGATCAGTTGAAGATCAACTTCGGGGGAAGACCTCATGAGGAGATCTAGCGAAAGCAAACATGCCGGTGCGCAAGTAAAGAAGCCTTGTGTCACGGTGCGGAAGTGAGACCGCCAGTCTTCACGTTTCTTCAGCCACGGAACGCGGTTCACTACAGTACCACCAAAGCCTAACACGTCGGCTATGTGGTGAAGCGGGCTTTGTTGGAAGAGCTTCGAAGCGGTTGGCATTCCCTCGCGGTGGTCGAATTTGAAATGCAAATCCAGCCAGCAATTCAAGACAAGTGCACAACCAAATGGAGGCTTACCCATGCTCGAGGCAGTAAGGCCACTATACAGTAGGCGAGGACAGCGGGTCCCACCCTCTTTCCACGCCAAATCCCGCAGATAGCACTCAGTTGGTCTTCCTCCACTATGTTGTCGGTATAAGGAAACAAGAGAGCACCCGCCAGACAGATAGTGAACCCCTTCATGATTCCCTCCAAATAGTCATCGTCTGGTGACCCTCTCAGGGCGTCATGACCCACTCCGCAAGCTTTTGGAGATCGATCCCCTTTGAGTACGGACCTTTCTGGCTGCGTCGGGCGGCATGAAGCTTCCAAGGACGCTTTCAGAAGTACCCGTGTCAGCATCCGCATAGCCTTCACCTTCCCGTCACTCTTGAATTTCTTCAAACCAAGCAGAAGTTCCACCTCCTCGAGGAGGATGGTCACCTCGAAGGTCGGGAAGATAAAAGTGTGGGTCTGGGGATGCCAGACCTCCACTAGCGCGCCCATAGCCGCCCAGTCCATACGAATCTTCTCGTAATGCTTGGCGTGAATAAGGAGCCCCTGCAGATGCCACTTCGAGAGTATGGCCCTCATGCCAATGGAGATATTGGAAGTCAGCTTTGAAAGCCATGGCAGCTTGGAAAACTTCCTCGGGCCTGGGAAGAGTGGATATGGCTGGAGAGGAAAAAAAGAAGAAGGAAGTAAGAAGAAGGTTCACGGAGAAATTTGAAAAGAGTCAGCTTACCATATGCGACATGATCGTCCCACTCAGATGACCCTCGAGGTCGGAAAGTCGCCTAATCTCGCTGCTAGGCTTGCTCCTCTTCATAACGCGGGAAGACTCTCCTTCCATCTAAATTCTCCTCTCCTTCCTCTCCTGAGCTTCCAAAACCCACCTTGGTGCATTTGAATGAACTAGCCTAAGGGGAGTTCTTATAGGAAGGGAGGGTGCTACAGGACAGAACATGTCACATCAGTGGTCATTGTCAAGATTTTGTCTGGATCTCCTTTGAACTGTGGTGCGATTCTGCTACTTTTGATGTTGCTAACCTTTGCTGGCCTGTGCAGGTTTTACTAACGGACGTCTTTGTCCTATCTCCTGTCCCACCTTTCATTGGTTGGTCCCACCATGTCATGCATCATAGTATATGATACCTACGCTACTAGAACATGTCAAGGACCTTGCGGCCCGAACGAATCTGGGATTTGAGTTCCCCTTCAACAAAAACGGTGATGATCCCGGAAGAGTTTGGGTTGTACGGATAGGCCGTAATTTGGTAGATGGGGACGACGGTTCCATTCAGTGAGTTGGTGCGCGGATAAACGGGCCCCAGCCCAGTATCAGCTCACCGGATCGGTATCCTGACCCGTTCTTCACAAGTTGACAATATTATCCTTGGCTATTTTCTATTTTAGTTTGTTTTGAATTTTTCTTTAAACCCAGCATGCATTCATATAGGACTTTGATTTATTGCGGAAGATCATTCAAGTGATTCGATTGTGAAAGCCGTTGTGTTTCAATTCCCACAAATATGAGATATTCCACTCCGAATGAAATACTGAGTTTCCTTTGAGACCCGACGCTGCTCTTCCAAAGGAGACCCTTGTTTGGACAGACCCTCAGATATTCCTTTACCTTTTTTGACCCACCTTGGCCGCAGCACTTCCACATTGGCTGGTAACCGCTCCCCAAAGGTGAAACCTCCGGTTTATGACCCAGGTACTTCCACACCGAGAAGTTGGTCCTTTTGTTTCGTGCCTGAGCGCACATCTCACCCTCCCTTATTTGATCTCCGTCCAAGCAATCGTCAATATTTGAAAGACCTTCTTCAAGGTCGCCTCATTGAAACTCCAGGAAAGATTCCAAACAGTAACGTCAAAAGCGTGTCTCATCACACCTTGGCATCAACTTATCAGTCCGCTCCCACTTCACTCACCACTTCGATACCATTCCACTACGTGTCGCTCCCTTGCAAAGCAGACGCCAAGGCGGGGCAGCTGTAGACACGCCATTCCTGACGTCTCCTGAGAAAGTCTCATATTACTATACAACGCCCCGCGACGGCTTACGCATTTTGAATCACTTGAGTGCTTCCTTTTCTGAGTCTTCTTCGCCCTTTTCGGCATCCGGAATCGTCTCGTCACGGCATTCGGACGGCATCAACACCAGTCAACGCATCGGAGGTTCCGGAATCAAGAAGGGGGTCTACCGGGGGCCGCCGACGCCTGATCCGAGGACCCGGGTGGGTCTTAATGGGGGCGTCCAGGCCCCTGGACGCCCCCATCTTTTTAATATTTTATTTTTTTCTCAGGGCCCAAAAATAAATAAAAATATATATATATTAATGGAGGCGTCCAGGCCCTGGACGCCTCCATAAAAACAAAAAAATAATATTGTAAAATGCCAGTTGGCATAAAAAAACAAAAAATAAATATATATATTAATGGAGGCGTCCAGGCCCCTGGACGCCTCCATAAAAAAAATAAAAAATAAAATGCCAGCCCTATCATAAAAGACAAAAAAAATAAAATATATATATATTTTGGAGGCGTCCAGGCCCTGGACGCCTCCATCAACTCCCTCACGGGCGCCGGCCACCGAACGACGGTTTGTCGTGTGTGAAAAAAGCCAAATATAGAGACGTCCGGTCAGCTGGACGCGCCCATTTCTGAATCACGAGGCGCCGCTCACAAAACCACGCGTTGTGCCGAACCGCGTGCGGCCGTCGTCGGTTTTCGGTGGACCTGCTTGAGGCGTCCGGGACCCTGGACGCCTCCACAAAAGTATTCCAAAAAATCAATAAAAATAGAATAAAATATTATTTCGGCCCTGATGGAGGTGTCCAGGGTCCTGGACGCCTCCACCTCCGGAGCTCTATAAATAGAGGCCCACCCCCTCAGTTCTAGGGGAGCTAAGCAGTGATCCGATAGGCTGCCGGAGCCCAGAGGCTACGGAGTCATTTTTCTAACCCGTGGGTCTTTTGTAGGTGGAGGTTCTGCCGGCTTCTCGGGTGCCCACGCTCGCGAGAGGAAGGTCGTCTTCATCCACCGCGCTTCTACGTCGTCCCCACGCTGCCGGAGCTCCGCCGAATTTCACCACCGGCACATCCAATAAGCCAACTCTTTCCTTTTCTTCGTAGTCTTTTGCATTCATCATCTCGCATCCATCATCTCATTTTCCTCCTACTCGAGTCCGAGAGGGGTTTAAAAGATAACACCAACCAGGTGTGTGTCTTCCCGTTATTTCGTCATTTTTATTGCAAGGATATGAATACTACACATTCATCTTTCTAAGCCACTTGTCATTTGTTTGTCGTTGTTTTGCAAGGGTAGCCGAGGAAAGCCCTCTCCGTCGGCCGGCCGGAAGGAGAGGAAGAAGCAACCCGCCATCTCCCGCTCTTGAGGTAGGCGCGATCACTTTCTTATTTTGGGGTCTTTCGGCCCCTGGCGATCACATCTTTCATCGAGGCCGCGGCGAGTCACTTCCCCAATGGCCGTTTAAATTTCTGTTCTCATATTCTCTTTATATCCTGTTATATTTCGTTCATATCATCGGGCCGCGGCGAGTCACTTCCCCAATGGCCGTTTAAATTTCGTTCTACATTCTCTTATATTCTGTTATATTTGCTCATATCATCGAGGCCGCGGCGAGTCACTTCCCCAATGGCCGTTTAAATTTCCGTTCTTACATTCTCTCTATATTCTGTTATATTCTGCTCATATCATCGAGGCCGCGGCGAGTCACTTCCCCAATGGCCGTTTAAATTTCCGTTCTTATATTCTTTCTATATTCTGTTATATTTCCTATATTCTCGAGGCCGCGGCGAGTCACTTCCCCAATGGCCGTTTAAATCTCTGTTCTTATATTCTCTTTTATATTCTGCTATATTCTGCTCATATTCTCGAGGCCGCGGCGAGTCACTTCCCCAATGGCCGTTTCAATTCTTGTTATTTAATTTCTGCACCATTCCGTCCCCCCGAGGTCGCGGCGAGTCACTTCCCGCTATGGCCGTTTGAACCCCATATCTTGCTATATTATACTTGTCCCGCTCGCCCGCCGGAGCAATCTCCGTGGTGGCCCTTCTCTCTCTTCTCTCATCTCTGTGTTGCAGCAAACAAACAAAACAACAAAAAGAGGAGCCCGCGCGCTCTC
>JAHNEJ010000784.1:0-31421 GCA_022559845.1 Amorphophallus konjac | reverse complement strand
TTCTTCCAATTTTGACCCATATTGCGGGTCTTTTGACACTCTCATCTCACATCCGTAGATGGAGTCCTTATTTCACGATTGATTCACGTTATACACCTCAACTCTCGGTGACATACGAGCCCTCCGTCGAACATTCCGTTCCTTCGGACTGACAAGTTAGTCATTGGGACCTTCGTAAGTCTTCTCGTAGCCTTGGATTCCCTCAAGGCCGACTGAGCTGGTTGTACCTAATCACCCAGATTTCCAAAATGTCATGGTTTTCATATGGTTTATTGATATATCATCTTTATTACAAGTTCTATCCTTGAACTCTATGTTCCGTGAAATATATCTTAATGTTCTTACATGCTTGTTCCTTGAAATTCTTGGCCATTAATATGGAATTAGTCTAGACTAAATGTCAGGGGCTATGGGTCCCACTAAAATGACATTTTAAATGCTACGGGTCCTGATCTGACCCTATTGGGCGAGATAAAGTCCAAACGTTACCGGTATACGATGATTGGGTGCTGGCATTCACCAACTCGGTTATTGGTATTTAGGGGCAATCATACAGTCGTGAGAACTCCTAAGTGTGCGACCAAATACTACCTAGTGCTATTTCCATGAGGGGCGGTCATATCGTCGTGATTTTCCCCTTAGTGTATTGGCCAATCCTATGTAGTGCTAGATGTGCAAACGCTCTCGTGATAGTGATGATAGGGAGTAATTGCCATCATAGTGCATCTTTCCACAACTTATTGTTCATCATGAGAAGATCTTGAATTGCCTTATTGGAGGGGTTATCATATCGTCGTGATTCTTCTTAGTGTCTTGGCAATCCTCCATAGTGCTAGTTACATGAAAGCTCTCATGATAATGTCATCATAGAGAGAAGATTGTGCTAGTTTCATTAACCGTCCTCGTGATATTGTTCGTCATAGAGGGATGATTGTTATTGTTTCCTCATTATGATAAGTACTTGGTGTTCTGACATGAAAGTTCTTGCTATACTCTCTTGTTATCATTGCCTCTACACTTCATAAATGTATCTAGCATCTTGCTTACTCGTCCTTGTGATTTTTATCATCATTGCTTTATAGTTACAACTCATGCCATCATAATGCTCGATTTACTTTACTTCCTGCATGACCTGCATGAGCATGATAAATTGTTAACCACTTAAAGTTAGCTTGGAACATGAGATATTAAGTCCTACTGAGCGTTCGCTCACCCTCCATTTTTTAATGTTTATCAGGTAATGACCTTAGTGACGACGAGATCGAACATGATGGGCAAGGGCAAGAGTGAAGAGAACTCTGACATTTAGATGAACCGTCTAGTCTGGTTATCTTGCGCCTTATGTCTCATTGTAGTTTTTCTTTGTTGAGTCTTTTCGTTTATTATGGGCCCGAATATGTAAAGAACTTATATTTGAAATGAAATTTGCTATTCGTCCAAATTGTGTTTTTATGGAAATGACTATGCTCTGATTGATATGACTATTTAACTGCCACGTTCCGAGCAAATGACACGTTCTGCTGCTATCGGTTCGGAGCGTGACAGAAGGTGGTATCAGAGCCTAGGCTTTCTAAATCCCTAGGTCATCAGGTTCAAGTCCTAGATTGAGTCGTCCTTGTCAGCTATCCTATATGAACCCCGTGAGATTTGGGTAGAGCTATGGGTTAAAAGATAAAATATGTTACATTCGCGTTAGATACCTGCCGAGATATGAATGTCATTAATCCAAACCTTATTATTGTAGGCTAGAATGGCCGCTGAGAGAGCTCAGTGGAGAGAGATGCAACGCACTGTCTAGGGTTTAACGCAAGCCTTGCAACAAGTTGCACAAGGTGGAGCACGGCATGGAGCCGGGGATTTACATCGGAAGTTCCAAAAGATAAATCCCCCTATGTTTAGTGGGTCGACTGACCCGGATGAAGCGGAGAATTGGGTGCAAGAAATAGAGAGGACCTTTAAGGTGATGCAATGCACCGATGAAGAGAAGGTACTATTAGGAACATATCAATTAGAGAATGATGCTCGAGTATGGTGGGGATCCGTGGAAGCAATCTTGCCTAACGAGCAAGTTACATGGGATGAATTCTTAGAACACTTTAATGAAAAGTATTTCTCGGAAAGAATTCGCGAGAAGAAAGCTATGGAATTTACGGCTTTGAAGCAACGTAGTCTGTCAGTCGCCGAGTATGAAGCGAGATTTTCTAGATTGGCCCGATATGCACCACACTTGGTTTGCACGGAGAAAATGAGAGCAAAGAGATTTATAAATGGCTTGAAGGTGGGACTTATACCTCAACTAGCTCCACTAGAAATTCAAACATATACGGAGTGGTTAGAAAAGCTCAACTTTTGGAAGATGCTATGGATATGATGGAAAGAATCAAAGGAAAGGCCGCCAAGAAGGACTCACCAAATGGATACAAGAATAAGGAAAACGTGAACGGCAAGAAGAGATTTACTGGAGGCAACAAATTCTATGAAAATAAGAAACCCCAGAATAATGATCGACAAATTGTTCCAGCCAAGGGGAAATGCGAGCATTGCAATAAGGGAAGGCACAATCCGGACGAGTGTTGGTATAGACTTGGAAAATGCATCCGTTGCGGAAGCATAGATCATAAAATTGCATATTGCCCACTCTTAAAGAAAGAAGCGTCGCAAGAATTGGAAGGTAACTCTATAAACCTATCTCTCCATGATGGCATAAATTTGATATGGCGATCTTTGCACTTAGCATAAATGCATAGTTTGAATATGTGATGTTGCCCCATTATTATGGAAAAAGAAATCATGTGAATTTGGGGATCAAATTCTTTTAAGTGGGGGAGGTGCAGCACCCCGAAAATTTAAATAAGAAAAAAAACTATAAATATTAGTCATGGAATAATGGTAGTTAATAAATTTGTTTTGATAAGTATAGCTAAAATAAATAGTTGAGAATTAAAATTTTAATATAACCTTTTATCTATTTATGGATTAAATTAAAGAAAATATAATTCAAGTATTTAGACAGAATCTCATTCAAAAAACATAATAATAATTATACACATGAATATATAAAGTTCTATTGAATAATTTAGAGTTTATATAATAAATGGGCGAAAACACCCACACATAAAAAGATATAGCTATGAAATCTTAAAACCCATTATAACTCTAAAGGCCATTAGTTAGAAATAGGGCTTTGTGGGTTTTTATTAAACTTATACACATAATGGGCTTGAAGAGAATGGAATTCCGTGGGTTGCTTAGGTAAGTAAATGGATTTCTCTAATAAAAGGCCATAGTGAAGGATAATGGGCTCCACGTTAACAGATACAGCATACACGCGTGAGGGCCATCAGCTTAAGATTATTGAGATTGTCTATGCCCCGTTATACACATAGCATGCTTAGAGGAGAAAAAAAAAACCTAAAGAATTAGAGGTTCGCTCGAATGAGATATGGGGGCTGCATTTTGGGTAAGAGCAGGTTTTGGAAAACAAAGGATCATGCAGGGAAGTTTAAAACAAATAGGATTCTTATACGCACAGGACTCTACTAGGTCCCAACCCCTATAAATAAAGCACACAGCACGTTGTGCTGCGATTAGGAGGGGAGCTCAAGAACGTCCTCTTCCGATTCTTCCTACATTCGTCTGTCGCTACCGTTTGCACGAAGGCAAACGGGCATCTTCTTCTTCCTTAGCTGCAGTGGTCAAGTGCTGTTGCTTTAATGCTATTGTTGTCGCTGTAGAAGAAGCCAGGCTTCTTCTCATTTACTTCCTCTGCCACTTCTCCTTTTATCTCAGTTAAAAATATCGTCGAGGTAGGCAATCTCCCAAGCAAAATACTAGATAAAATTTCATGCTAGATTAAATAGAACATATAGATATCTCCCAAAATTTCCTTACCGCATGATTGTACGTGCTTTATACTACGGTTGCATATATTATCCTTAGTTAATTAATATGGGAAACATGTTTAAAAACTTTTATTCACGAAACTGTATGCCTAAAAATCACAAGATGTATATGACGGGACTTCTATATTTTTTTGTAAATTTTATATGATTTGTGATAATATAAATTGACAATTTAACTTATTCGTATAAACGAATCCAGGATATCACTGTAGCACCATAGTTAGAGTTTATTTTGAGATGGCTCGTTTTTAGGCGTCAGGGTATCCTTTGGACATGAAATTTTATGGACGTGATGTTGAGATGGTAACCGAGATAGTGAGTGTGGTTGCACCGTTTTTCATATCCCCTATCTCAAGATCCCTCATCTCTCAACGAAAAATTATTTTGAACATCCAGTTAGGTTGAGCTCTTTGAGCCCGTCATTTCGGTATATCATAGGCTAGATTCCGATGTAGTTACGTCAAGAAACGAGGGGAGTACAGATTGAGACAATTTGAATTGACGACATGTTAAATGTCGTCAAATTATTTTGACGCCATCGTGCAATAGCGTCAATTGGTTTATTATATATATATATATATATTTTCTGATTATATCTTCAAAAATCCATATCTATTAAATTATGCCACATAAAATTATAAAAAATATATTTTTGGAATCCTTGAATTTTTCTCCTATTATCATATATTCTATTTTTTCTAATTATTTTATATAAATAAATGTGTCTTTGAATGTATGTTTTAAAATTATTCAATTAAATAATATTGACGTGAATTCTTGTTAAATAAATTAAGTTAAAAATCATAGAATTAACGTCCCTCAAAGTGGATGTTAACTACTCACAGACGTCAATTAATATAAATTTAGTTAATTATAGAATTGGATGGACATAAATTCTATAATTAACGCATTCATGTTCTCGCCGTTTTCTTCCGGTTATGACTCATACCTTGGGTCTTTTGGCACTCTCATCTCACGTCCGTAGATGGAGTCCCCGTTTCATATTGGTTCACGTTATACACCTCAACTCTCGGTGACATACAAGCCCTCCGTCGGACATTCCGTTCCTTCGGACCGGCAAGTTAGTCATTGGGACCTCCGTAAGTCTCCTCGTAGCCTTGATTCTCTCAAGGTCGACTGAGCTGGTTGTACCACAAGAACCCTGAAACCATGTTAGTCATTTAATTAGCGACTACATTGGTTATCACCGTTTTCTGTCGTGAGCATGTTGAAGGGGTGACCTTATTGGCTGGGCGCTTAGTGTAAGAGCAACCTGTATTGTGGAGGCACCAATTCTTCAATGCTTTGTTCAGAGAATGAGTGACCACACTGTGGGGCGCGACTTCTTAAATATATGGCACTCTAACGAGACGCCAATCTCCCAGATTTCTCGAATTCTCTCGATTTTTGTGTGCCACCGTTCTAGACTTGTCGAGGTCTATCTTGAATCTCTGTTCAATGAAATCTACCCTATGTTCGTACATGCTTGATCCTTGAAATTCTTGGCCATTAATATGGAATTAGTCTAGACTAAATGTCAGGGGCTATGGGTCCCACTAAAATGACATTTTAAATGCTACGTGTCCTGATCTGACCCTATTGGGCGAGGCAAAGTCCAAACTTTACCGGTATACGATGATCGGGTGCTGGCATTCACCAACTCGGTTATTGGCATTTAGGGGCAATCATACAGTCGTGAGAACTCCTAAGTGTGTGACCAAATACTACCTAGTGCTATTTCCATGAGGGGCGGTCATATCGTCGTGATTTTCCCCTTAGTGCATTGGCCAATCCTATGTAGTGCTAGATGTGCAAATGCTCTCGTGATAGTGATGATCGAGAGTAATTGCCATCATAGTGCATCTTTCCACAACTTATTGTTCATCATGAAAAGATCTTGAATTGCCTTATTGGAGGGGTTATCATATCGTCGTGATATTCCCTTAGTGTCTTGGCATCATCCACAGTGCTAGTTACATAAAAGCTCTCATGATAATGTCGTCATAGAGAGAAGATTGTGCTAGTTTCATTAACCGCCCTCGTGATATTGTTCGTCATAGAGGGATGATTGTTATTGTTTCCTCATTATGAGAAGTACTTGGTGTTCTGACATAAAAATTCTTGCTATACTCTCTTGTTATCATTGTCTCTACACTTCATAAATGTATCTAGCATCTTGCTTACTCGCCCTTGTGATTTTTATCATCATTGCTTTATAGTTACAACTCGTGCCATTATAATGCTCGATTAACTTTACTTCTTGCATGACCTGCATGAGCATGATAAATTGTTAACCACTTAAAGTTAGCTTGGAACATGAGATATTAAGTCCTACTGAGCGTTCGCTCACCCTGCGTTTTTTAATGTTTTCAGGTAATGACCTTAGTGACGACGAGACGAACATGATGGGCAAGGGCAAGAGTGAAGAGAACTCTGACATTTAGATGAACCGTCTAGTTTGGTTATCTTGCGTCTTATGTCTCATTGTGTTTTTCTTTATTGAGTCTTTCGTTTATTATGGGCATATGTAAAGAACTTATATTTGAAATGAAATTTGCTATTTGTCCAAATTATGTTTTTATGGAAATGACTATGCTCTGATTGATATGACTGTTTAACTGCCACGTTCTGAGCAAACGACATGTTCCGCCGCTATCGGTTCGGGACGTGACAGTCAGTGCCAATATGTGCATTGGGTTGGTGCTAGCTCGATCAAGGTCCGTGAAACCTCAGGCCAGCAATAACCAGGTCTGTGCACATTCTCTATGTGATAAATCAAGGTCTTTAACACTAGAAGGTCCGTGCACATATGAAGACAAAGCTAAGCACTGATGATGATGGTATGTGCAATGCTTCCTTCCGAACAAATACAGAAGAATTTCTCTTGTGTTCTCTCGACACCAGCCTTGGTGATGTCCCGACACATCTTGAAGAAGTGTGTTGAATTTTAAACGGTTAAGCACCGGCATAAAGCATGTGTCGACACATCCTGACAAATGTCTCGACACCTCTAGAAGAAATCAAGCTGAAACCGTTCTGTCTGCCTCTGGTTTTATCAATGTCTCGACACAGTATTGTGAAGTCTCGACACATCGGTCATGGGCCTTCAAGATATTCAAAGGATGTCTCGACACACGTCATGCCTCACTTCTCTATGGCTGACTTGTCTCGACACCTTGGATTCTTCAGGAAGCGCTCTACTAGCTATCTTACTAAGATGTGTCGACTCTTTTCATGCAGGAGGTCGACACCCTTGTTCTTCCAAGAATCCTCAAGCCAATAAACTGTCAGATCAGTGGGCCATCCAGAGAGAGAAAAAGGAACCGCAAATCATTAAAATTAAGGATTTTGGGGTCTGGACCACGTCCCGAGGTCTGACCCTTGCTCTACCATCATATCACTCATTTGTCTACCTTTTGGAGATGGTTTTGTCAGAAATCCAGCTGGAAGAGCCACTTCTGTCTGCCACGATGTGAGTCTTATCTGTCTGCCTGTCCATACTGTCTGCTACTGAGAATAGGACACTCCGTAGTCTGCCAACTATCTTGAAGTCAACCAATGGGCTGTCTGACTAGGCAGAGTTCGTAGAAAAGTACACTTCAAGCAGAATGAGAAGACTACTTGTCTGAAGGGGACTTAATGTGAAGATCTGAGACTGACCAAAGGGAGATTTAGTCTGCCTCTTCACAGAAGTCTCTCATCGTACTATTCTTGTACTAAAAGTAATTTAACTCACGTCAAATCTTGCAGATCATCTTCTTCAAAGTAAAGAAAGCACTTGGCGGGAAAAGGTTCCTCCCCAAGTGACCGCGTGGCACGCTGTATATATGTATAATATCTAGCTTCCCATGAAGCTGCTACTGCTGCCGTCCACAAAGTGCCACGCCTTAGACCAATCTACGAAGAACATTCCTAAGTAGCGTGAGAGCAGCCCCAGCACCTATTGGACTTAGTCCAGTACTGTGAAAGAAGAAGAAGAAGAGAGAGCAGCCTTGAGAGAGAAGAAAAATCTTGCAGTCTACCGGTGCTTTAAGAAAAGGATCCTTGGATCCAATCTTGTAACTGCACTCACCAGCTCCGATGTCTTGATCCATTCTTCAGCTGGTGTCTACATTGTCTCTATTGATTCTCCACTGCACTTGCAGTATTCAGTTTCTATTTGTTACGGTTCGTCTATCACCAATACATCTAGCTTCTCCGATCCCCTGTTTAGGGATCGGGTTCCCTCTATGGTTTCAGAGGAAGAGAGGATCAGATCCTCTGGGTGGTTCAAGTTGTTAGTCAGCGGAAAGCAAGCTGTGCTGCTCAGCTGTGTAAGCAAGCTGTGCTGCTCAGCGGATCAAGCTGTGTGTCAGCCGGAAAGCCTCACCGAGTTTGGTGAGGGGTGGACGTAGGTTGTGACTAACAACCGAACCACCTTAAAATCCTTGTGTTGTGGGTAGTATACTTTGTGAGCTTGTTCCATATCCTCTATCCCTACTTCACAGGTTCGTGTGTTACTTACAGATGTTTATTTTCTCTATCACTATAGCGTTCAGCTTGCACAACAGTCTCATCTCGATCCTCTGCTATCGTAGCTAACGTGGATCCTCTCAGGTGTCTGCAGCACTCTTGCTTACAGACACTTTGGAGCATCTCCCAAGCAGAGGAAGTTATCACGGTGTGTGAGCATCTTTCTCCCTTGTGTATCTAACTGCATTTGCGCCTTAGGCTGCCTGCTGCACCCTTGCAAACAGGGACCAAGGTGAAAGCTTTCCCAAGGAACTTCGTCTTGCTGAACACTCATTCTTCCTAGCTGATCATCATAGCTCTCCCACCTGGGATAATCATTTAGCTTAGCTTTACTGTTTCAAGATCTCTATGGTGTTTTGGATTACATCTCATTCGGATCTGAGCTGCTAGTGAAGAAGTGTCGACCTCTCTCTTGAGGAGTGTCGACCTGTCTGAACTGAGCATTGAGAGGTTAACGTCATTACTTGTTCCATTCTTATCTAATCCGCTGCGCTGTATGCTTAAGTAATTCATTTACCTTATAAGAGTGGTTTATGTTTTTACGAGTCAAGATTTAAATAGGCCAAAGTTCTTAATAGGATCTATTCAACCCCCCCTTCTAGATCGATTGCACTCCGTGGGACCCAACAATTGGTATCAGAGCCTAGCTCTGCTATTCCTAGATCCTACGATCTACAGGGAAAGATCCCAGTGCATTTTGAGAAAATGGCTTCATCTGCTACACATGCTTCGAAGGTTTCTCCACCTATTTTTGATGGTTCAGATTTTTCAATATGGCTGAGAGGAATGTACGTCTATGTCAAACTCACAGATCCACAATTGTGGAACCTTATATACATTGGTGCAAATGAGCTGCCATCAGATTCAAATGTATGGTCAGCTGAACATAAGACCAAACATGACAATAACCTTGCTGCACTCAACTTAATCAAAGCTGAGGTTGATGACAGATTACTTGATCTTGTGTCTACCTGCAGCACAGCTAAGCAAGTTCTGGAAGTGTTGATGAACATCCATGAGAAAGAAGATCAAGAGCATCAATGCCTTATGGCTGACCGATCAGAGCAGTCAAGCAATCCATCCTCATCTCAGGTAAGCTCTGATTCTGAAGACTTTACTTTTGAAGAGCTTATGGGTGCATATGATCAGTTGATCGAGCAGTACAAAAAGATGAAATCTGAAAACAAAAGATTGAAAAAGGATTTGAAGAAAAATAGTCAAGGTAAGAGTCATGCTTGTGAAAATTGTTCCAATAACCTTGAAGAGCTCAACAATACTCTTGCTTTTGACTTGGATCTAAACAAACAAACCATCGTATGTCTAAGCGATGAAATCAGAATCCTTCAAGAAGAAATCATAAGGTTGGAAGAGACTATTCAAAAACTTAAAATCCAACCAATCCATCAGAATGAAAGTCCTTTCTGTAACAATTGTTCAGCTTTTGAAGAGCTAAATGACACTCTTACCTCTGACTTGGATGTGAATAAGCAAACCATTACATGCCTAACAGATGAAAATGGAATCCTTCAAGCTGAAATCACTAGGTTGGAAGAAATCATAAGACAACTTCAAAACCAACCTAAATCAATCTCTAATGAACAAACCATGTCGGACAAGCTAATCCCTAATACAAGGTTGATTGAAGAAATAAAAATGGTAAAAGAACAAAATGACATGTTGCTTGAAAAACTGTCCATTTATGAGAAGGACAAGGGTATTGCCCATGACAGTTCTGAAAAACTGAATGAACTTTAAATGGAGATTGAAAATTACAAGGGGGTTAATGCTATGCTCAATGAGCAATTGGCTGTGTGTGAGGAGGACCTCGCTGAAATCGAGCTGCACGTCTCCTCATTGGAGAATGAAATCAAAGATATAAATGACTCTCTATCTAAGTGTAGGCAGGATAAGGAAAGCATGAACAGACTCTTGGAAACAAGAGTAAGTCATCATGAGGGAGATTTGGGTTACAAACTCGAAAACCAACGATTCTTCGGAAGCAAGGCCTACATCACTTCTGTCAAGGGTAAGAATGAAGCCAGCACTTCTTACCACCTCCCAATACCGCATGCTGCTCAGAAAAACCAAAAACAGCATTGGTAAGCAGAAAGAGAAGGCTCTCATGCAAAAATAGAAACCCCAGTCTGCTAGTCTTGACATGTACAATAGGAAAAGCCATGATGACTACCATGCATCTCATAAAGTGAATGTTTACTGCTTTCATTGTGGCATGCTTGGTCACACTGTACATGACTGTCTCACCTTGAAAAATGATAACTAAGAGCAGGAAAGGATTCAAGAATTACTGCTGAAATCAAGGGCAAAAGACAGGTCAACTCTGGTAGAGGAAGTATGCAGCAGAACCTACACTGAACCGCATGGGGAATCAGAAGAGTCGACACTTCCATTCGGACAGGTCGACACTCCCCATGGTCTTCAATAGAAATCACCTTCCTTGCTGCTACCACTGTGGAAAGATTGGCCACACTGTCCAGGACTGCTGGCGACTGAGAGGTAGGAGCGACTCTCATAATCAACATAATAGTATACATGCTCACTCGCAATGGAACAATGCACATGTGCACAGAAAAAATGGTAAACACCCTGTGCGTTGCTTCTATTGTGGTGAATATGGACATACATCTAATTATTGTCCCTGGATGAGAGTGGGTGGCCAGAAGGCAGCAAAAAAAAAAGATCAATTGCTAGAACAGCTGCTAACCAACAAGGACCCAAGCAAGCTTGGGTACCTAAAAATTTCAAATGAGAATTTTGAATGTAGGGTGCCTTGGAGCTGAACAATGGATGGTCAAAAGAATAAATGCTCAAGGCACAGGTATGTAAATAATTTTTATGTGTTCAACCTTTGCATGATAGGCTTGCATCGTAGTCATTGCATGTGGATGTGTTGTGGTCCTTGAGCATCAACTTGAAATTTCATGCCACATCATGCATTTCATAATCAAGGGACCCAACTCTGCATGACCTTTTGGTATATAAAATGGTAAGCTGGGAGAAGGACAAATCACTTCTGTCTGGAAACCACATCATGCGTGAGGTGGTCTTATGACTTCAGTTCTCCGCCAGGTACCAAAGGTCAACCCATCATTAGAACAGTCTAGATGTTCATATGAATAATTCATCAAATTCCCTGCATTGATTCCATTGCATGTGATGCACTCAGTATTCAGACACTCTATGCACAAAGTCAGGGGGAGTTCTTACATTTCATGGTTTACCAACTTGCATGTCTATTCAGAATGTAATTCAGAAAATCCATGATTGCATCATATTGTGGTCTCATACATTCATGTTAAAAAGGACCCAAAAATGGCATCATTTTTCATGCATCATGTGCTCATTTAAAACATAGGTTGCATACTCCATGCACATGCTCAGGGGGAGTTTTATTCTTCTTGAAAATCCGTCAAAACTCTGTCCTAAAGTCAAACAGGTCGACCTCACAAAACTGACAGGTCGACCTCTCAGTTCAGCCTGGCTGAAAAATGCCTCCTACCTGAGCTTAGGTGTCGACACCATCCGGTGCAAGTATCGACACTTCCTTGCATATGCTGTATATATCACATTCATACCAATCTGAGTTCAATCCATAACCTCAGGGGGAGTGTTCATCATCTATTCTCGCTTTCCAATCATACAACACTCTCTTTGTATACCAAGCCACTACTCCATATTGCTAAAATCCTTTTGTGGTTCAACTTGAGATTCAAATGTCCTAACTTCTCGGAGGATTCTCTATCTGTTATTAAGATTGTTTATCAGAGTAAATCTTCAAGAAGAATCTTCTTTTATAGAGATTTGTGACTGCCTCGAACATGAATGATTTTGGTTTAACGTTAATGATTTCTTGTGTCTTGAAGTCTAAACATCTTGAAAATGTTTGTGTTCGAGCTTAATAGACTTAAACCAGTTTCTCATGTTGTTGACCAGTTATGCCTTTTGAAATCTGAAAGTTTATTTTAAATACAAATGCTTTTATAATTGAGAAACTTCTGTCTAAGTATTGTTGTTAAACAATCTGATTTTGTGGGTTTCCTAATGGCAAAAATCGTCAGAGAATGACGTTGACTGACTGAGAAATATGTCTCCTCATAAATGAATTGAGATGAGACATGTCATGAAGTGCCCTTGTTAACTCTACTGTGCTATAAGGTATATCATGAGGCAGAGCAATGGCAAAGTTGCTAAGAAACATGTCCCCTCATCAAGAATGTGTGGTACGATATGTCATGAGGTGACGACACTATCTCTGTTCTATTTGAAGCATGACAGTCAGTCTTACCAATTACCTAGGGATACTTGCGTCTAAACAACATGTGTCCTTACGGATATGAGGCATGCACTTGACTTAAATGCTCGTAAAAATTTCTCTCGTACTCAATGAATATTATGGTTGAGATTGCAAAAGCTAAATGCACATCTATTGAAATTCTAAAATTCCACTTAGTCTTCATGCTTGTTTAATCTCAATACTTTTTAGAGTATCTCTCAAAGGAGCCAATGGAATTGAATGAGTAAGATAATAGGAGGTTAATCTGTCTTAGATATGAATTTCTGGTTCATCTCTATCAAATTTGAATGCAAATGTTCTCATGTGATTCTACTGAGTAGGCTAGGATTCATTAACATTAAACCAATCTAAGTGTAAGGGCTATAGTTCATTCGGTATCTATAACTGAAAATTCTTAAAATTCATAACTTGATTTATGAACTTGGTTCTCAGGTTAAAGAACCTTCATCTTCTATAAAGACAAGATGTCTTTCTATATCCCTTGATCTTTGCCCTCTCTAGACAAATGGTATCAATGATCTTTGATGACTTCTAACATTAGAAATCATTACATTCCTATCAATTAATGTAAGAGCATGCCATCCCTTCTTGAAATATCATATCTTGATGCTCTTTGGTGTTTGCCTTGCATGAAAACATTTGCATCAGTCATTGTTAGCATTGTTGCATGTGTATAACTTTGTAATCATCCCTTGGAGATAACAATTGGAATGATCATCCATGGGCATCTGGCCTAAGTCCTAGCATCATTGGCATTATGGTTACAATTCAACTGGTTTCAATTTTTCATGCAAGTGGGTGGATTGCATTCTTTAACTTTGTACACACATATCTTGCATTCTGCATTCCCATGCCTTGCATAGAAAACCCAAAACGTCTGAAAAATGGAAAATGTTGTGTCCCTATGATTTTGATGATGTCTCACACTATAAGTCATTTCTTTATCTCAAGATAATCTTTCTGTTTCATCATGTAAGTGATTGGATTAAACAGTAAGGGAATGTCCTGTTCAATTGAACTATTTGACCAAATGATTTTTTAGTGTTGCCTGAGTCTTAATGTCTTGATGGTTTCAACACTATGAATTTCTTGTGAACAAAAATGTTTCTCTTGTGTTAAGTAAATCCTCGAGCACTTCAGGTAATTTTGGGAATTGTTTTCGTGTCACTTAAGCCACACTTCGTGTTGCTTTCCTCACCAACACGAAATGATTTCGTGTCGTCTGAACTTACAACACTTCGTGTTGATTTCCATGCTTGACAGGAAAACTTTGTGTGAGGTATACTTCGTGTTGCTCTATACTTATCGTTCTTGTCTTCAAGTCATTTTTCTTGCGTCTTTGAGTCTTCTTAAGTTTCACTTCGTGTTGTTTTTCTGACCCAGTGTACCTTTTGCTATGAGACCACACCTCGTGTTGGTTTCAGCTCTTCGTCTTCGTGTTGGTTTCTGCTCTCGTCTTAGTGTCGTTGTCAGTCCGTGTCGTTTCTGTTTTCATAACTTCGTGTTGTTTTCCGTGTGTTTCGTCTTCGTGTTGTCTTCACCTCATGTCGGTTTCAGTTTTGGTCTTCGGGTTGTTTTTACTCTTTAGACTTCGTGTCTTCTCGCCTTGACCACACTCGTGTCAAGTCCGTATCATGTCTTCGTGCCGTGTTTCTGAAGCAGCTCTAATAGTTCTGATGAAACTTCGAGTCGTTTCCCTGTCTGACCTCGTGTCGTTCCTGTTTAGTAACCACACTTCGTGTCGGTAACTGATTCTGTGTCCTCGTGTCGTTTCTGTGTGAACTCGAGTCGCTTCTCTCTGTCCTCTAGTTGCATCTCGTGTCATCTTTTATATCTTGCCTAATGTTTGCAACCACTTCGTGTCGTTCTTCTTTTACCTCGTGTTGTTTTCAACTCGTGTCAGTTACTGTTTTGTCTCCATGTTGTTCTCGTGTCGCTCTCATTACTGGTTATTATATCATGTGTTTTTACTTCGTGCTGTAGTCATCATATGTACCTCGTGTCGTTCTTTTCCTATCTCGTGTACTGGTCACGTCGTGCTGATATCATATACCTCATGCAGCTTTAGTTTTAGTGGCCATACTGCGTGTTAATGGTTTTTATCTTCTTACAGGTACGAGGAAGATTATTCCCTAATAAAGGGAGTGCACGTGATCCAAGACAATAGGAACCAATCCAATAAGGTCACGTGGCAGGAAGGTTCTGGATCGAGCGTGGGAGGCACACGCGTTTTGTGCCCTATCCACCTGCTGCCGCTATAAATAGAAACCCTCGTCCACCGATGAAGGTGATCAGAGCCCAAGAAAGAAAAGGCAGTATTACAGAGAGCCTCGATCCACCAGTAAAGAGAAAGAAAAGAGAGAAAGAAAAAGAGAGATAGCAGTGAAGAGAGAAAGAGAGTTTGCAGTATCGGGTTTCTGAAATTGCTTCCCAGGAAGCTACATTTGTCATTAACTCTCAGTATCGAATGTTTTCTCGATCAGTCTTTAGTTCCTTTTCTGATTTTCTTTATGTGTTCTTCGTCTATTTCTGATCTGTTCCCCTCCGGTGTGTGGAGGAAGGGAGTCTATCTCCGGTTTCCCTCTGGGTTGCAGAGGAAGAGAGATCGCTGATCTCTGGTGTTGCTAGTGACGGGTTGTCATTAGCAGGCTCCCTCTGGTGTGTGGGAGGAAGGGAGAGGCACTCTCCGGTTCTGTTCATGCTGGGTGCTAGAACAGGTTACAAGCTTTGTGGGTAGCAAAGCTTGGTTGAGGGATTTGTCTCCCTTGGGTTTTCAAGCTGTTTGGCAGCAAGTTGTTCGCAGACTGAGTCTGCTGTGCTCTAGCAGTGGCTAGTGGAATCCTCACTCTAGTTGGAGTGAGGGGTGGATGTAGATTGCGGACTGCAGTCGAACCACCTAAAAACCGTGTTGTCTTCTCTGTGGTTTGCGATCTTTATCAGCGCTCTCTATCTGCTTGTCTCTTCGACTAGTTGTGTGTTCAGCTCTTATCATCATTTTGTTATTCGATCTTGATTGGTACCCTGCATTTGCAATTCTCTGTGTGCTAGTTTAGAAGGGGCATAAGGGTAGATTTATTTCCTCGCCTAAGCTTTGCAAACTGGGAGTGATCTATTCATCCCCCCCTTCTACATCACTCTCGCTGCGCTAACAATTGGTATCAGAGCAGGTTTACGCCATGTGGACGAACGGTCAAGGAAATGGTGGTGGTCCTAGAACCTTCATGGCCGAAGGTCAATCCATTAGTCGCCCTCCTTATTTCGATGGTAGTAAACTATCTGTTTTGGAAGAACAGGATGGAAGTGTTCATCAGAGCTCAGAGTCATAAATTGTGGAGAGTAATGACGGTGGGGCCATATGAGCTGCCACCAAACGAGGATGCTTGGACAGATGATCATGTGAAGCTCTCGTCACTCAACTGGACGGCTGCTAAACATAATCCAGTGTGCTGTTCATCCAGAGGAATATGCTCGTATATCTGCGTACAGAACTGCCAAGCGAATGTGGGATGAGCTGCAATTAATTTATGAAGGTACAGCTCAAGTGAAAGCCTCGAAGGTAAATCTCTACACCTCCAAGTATGAAATGTTTAAGATGAATGCAGATGAGAATATAACCGAAATGTATGCCAGGTTATCCTTGATCACTAACACTCTTAAAGGGCTAGGGAAGGATCTTGCAGAGGCAGATATAGTCAGGAAAACCCTTAGATCTTTATCCCCGGCATGGCACACTAAGGCCATTGTGATTGAGGAGTCAAAAGATTTAACTGTCTTAACTGTGAATGAACTCATAGGATCCCTGATGACCTATGAGATGAACTTCCAAGGAGGTGGAGAAGGTAGTGAGAGGAAGGGTAAAAATGTAGCTCTAAGAGCTTCCCGCAACAAGGGTAGTAAAAGTGGGAGCAGCAGCAGTAGCCCCGAGTCTGAGTCCGAGCTTGAAGGTCTTTCAGATCTCGACCAGGGGGAGCAGGCTATGCTCACTCGTCAGTTCAGAAAGTTTCTGAGGACAAAGGGGAAGACCTTCAGGAAGAAGAACCCACCACTCCTTTAACAAGAAAGCTGAGTTTACCAATTAAGGGATAGAAATCCCAAGAAACTGACTTATTTTAACTGTAACAAACAGGGACACATGAAAGGCGAATGCCCAGAACTCCAGAAGAAAGGTCCCTATCTTCAGAAGAAGTTCACAAAGGTGCAGAAGAAGAAGAAGCCACAGGCGATGGTCTGCACATGGAGCGAGGAAGAAGAATCTCCCGAAGACACTTCCTCGGAGGAATATGAAGAAGGAATTTGTCTTATGGCAAACAGTGAAGAGGAGGTAATAAACGTTTTTGAAAATTTCTCAATGATGACTGGGAGGATGCTTATGGTGACCTGCTAGATAAATTTAATTCACTTAGCAAAGAGCACAGAGTTCTGAAAAGAAAATTTAACACAAATGTTGAAGAAACAAACTCTGGTCTGTGAGGAAAATGCAAAGCTAAAAGAACAACTAGAAGAAATGACCTCACAAAGGAAAGAGAATGATAAGCTTAGGGGAGAAATCCAAGAAAGTAAAAAATAGCTCAATGAATTCAAAACTAAAATTGAAGAAAGCATAAGTGAAATCAGAATGAATTCAGAGAAATATGAAGCTGTGAAGAAAGTAAATGCTGAACTCCTAAAGAACTCAGAGTTTCTTCAAAAGGAGCTGGAAGACAAACAGAAAGTCTTAGAGAAGTTTGTCCAAGGAAAGACTAGCCTGGATGCTATACTAGGAACTAGGGTCAATTTCAATAAGGAAGGTCTAGGCTATGACCCAACCAACAAGAGACCCTTGCAATTCAAGACATCACCTTCTGTCCAGAGAAGGGAAAAGAAAAGCTGGACACACCATCCAGCTCAAACAGCTCTAAGAAAACTCAAAGTCCTAAAGAGAACACAACAACCAGTACTGGACAACCATTCAAGATTGGAATGAACTTTATGAAGAATAACATTAAGTCCATTCACCAGAACACAAATGGTAGCTGGACCAAGAAAACAAATCAGAATAAAGCTGGAATTATAACAATCAGATGGGTCCAAACAAGACCTACTGGAGGAACAACTTTCATGGTCAAAGATATACCAATCAACAAGCCTACAGGAAATTTCCTAGGAATAGGAAGACGATGAAAGGAATAGAACTCATTTCTCCAGTTAGCTGGATTGAACTTTAATAAACCTGAAAGGAGGGTGCCAGAGAAAACCATGCTGAAACAAATCTGGGTACCCAAACACTTGATCAGAGATTTAAACAATGTACTTGGACCCAACTCATCTTGGGTTCCAAATCACTCTGCTTGATATACTTGTGTAGGTCGGCCTGGCAGCTGAAGACAACAAGTGGTACCTCGACAGTGGCTGCTCCAGGCATATGACAGGAGACCGATCCAAGTTCAGTAAGATAGAGATGAAGCCAGGAGGTCTGGTCAAGTTTGGAGGAAAGAACAAAGGTAAAATAATTGGAGTTGGCACAGTAGGTAAGTCTTCCACAAACTCCATTGAAAAAGTCTTACTTGTGGAAGGGCTACAACATAATCTGATCAGCATCAGTCAGTTATGTGACAAGGGTCACAAGGTTGTTTTTGATGATACTTCATGCAAAATCTTTGAAATAAATTCTGATGAGGTTAAATTTGTAGCCAACCGGATTAATAATGTCTACATTGTAGACTTAAATGAGAAATCTGATCTACTATTTGTTTGTCTGCTAACTCTGAAATTGATGCTTTTGAATGGCATAGACGTCTAGGTCATGCTAGCTTTTCTACTTTAAATAAACTGGTCAAACTTGATTTAGTTAAAGGCATGCCTAAATTAAATTTAATTCCATTTCAAAATCATGTGATGCCTGTGCTCTAGGCAAACAGACCAGAAACTCTTTCAAATTAAGATCTGAGCCATTGTCTTCTAGACCAATGGAACTTCTTCATATGGATCTCTTCGGTCCAACCAGAACTCAGAGTCTTAATGGTAACAGGTTTGGCTATGTCATCATAGATGACTTCTCCAGATATTCATGGATATTTTTCTTAGCAAATAAGAGTGATGCATTTCAAAAGTTTAATCTATTTTTCAATAAGGTCAAACAAGAAGGAAAGTTCAAGGTTAGTTCTATTCAATCTGATCATGGAGGTGAGTTTGAAAATTCCATGTTTACTGAACTTTGTGACAAAGAAGGACTAACTCACAGGTTTTCCTCTCCCAGGACACCTGAACAGAATGGGATCGTGGAGAGAAGAAATAGAACAGTGGTGGAGATGGCCCGAACCATGTTGATTGAAAGTAAGTTACCTAGAAGGTTTTGGGCAGAAGCGGCCAATACAGCAACCTACATAATCAACAGGGCCATGGTAAGACCCATACACAAGAAAACACCCTATGAGCTTCTAAAAGGTAAGAAACCAAACTTGTTTCATTTCAGAATTTTTGGAGCAAAATGTTTTATTCATAACAATGATAAGAAAGATTTAGACAAGTTTAAAGCCAAGAGTTCACCTGGAATATTCTTGGGTTACTCAGAAGTGTCAAGGGCATATAGGGTATTTAATGTATCAGATCAGAAAGTGGAAGAATCTCCACACATTCTTTTTAGTGAAAAGAAAGATGTTTCTAATATTGAAATCTTGACAGGGACTCCAATTATGGTGGAACTTTTCTGGAAAACCAACAAGAAGAAGAGAAGACTCAGCAGAATGGAGAAACAAATTCCAAAATCAGGAAGGTCAAAGAGAAACAGGTGAGTCTTCAACAAATATTAGATTCCTTAAAAACCATCCGTTAGATAATGTGATAGGCAATCCTGAAGAACCTCTAAGGACTAGATCTCATTTTAGAATGTGAATAATGACGACCTAATTGCTTTAGTCTCACAAATTGAACCCAAAACAGTAGAAGAAGCCTTAGCTGATCAGGTTGGCTGTAAATGCTATGAGTGAGGAATTAGGTCAGTTTGAAAGGAATAATGCCTGGGAGCTTGTCCCAAGACCAGATGGTATTAATGTCATAGGAACCAAGTGGGTGTTCAAAAATAAGATAAATGAGATGGAATCATCTCGAGGAACAAGGCCAGACTAGTAGCCAAAGGCTACTGTCAGGAATTCGGTGTAGACTTGATGAATCTTATGCACCAGTTGCTAGATGGAAGCCATAAGATTGTTGCTTGCCTTTGCATGCTCAAAGAACATTAAACTCCAACAAATGGATGTTAAAAGTGCCTTTTCAAATGGAGTTATTAAGAAGAAGTCTTTGTTGAACAACCTCCTAGATTTCAATTTTCTCCTCAACCTAACCAAGTTTTCAGGTTAACAAAGCCTTGTATGGTCTAAAGCAGGCTCCAAGAGCTTGGTATGAAAGATTATCTGAATTTCTGATCAGCAAGGGCTACAAAAGAGGTAAAGTTGATCAGACTTATTCACCAAGGAGCATGAGTAAAGATCTCATCATAGTTCAGGTATATGTAGATGACATTGTATTTGGATCAACTAGCCATGAACTATGTGATGAATTTTCTACCATGATGTCTGCTGAATTTGAGATGAGCTTGGTTGGTGACTAAAATATTTTCTTGGATTGCAGGTACAGCAGCTAGAAGATGGGTGCTTCATCAACCAAACCAAATACACAATGGAGTTGTTCAAAAGGTTTGGCATGGAAAACTTAAAGCACATTACTACACCCATGGGCACCAATACATCATTGGATGTGATGAGACAGGTAAAGAAGTAAATGCCAAACTTTATAGAGGTATGATTGGATCACTTCTCTACTTAACAGCCTCTAGACCTGATATACAATTCAGTGTAGGAATGTGTGCAGATATCAGTCTAGACCCACTGATCTACACTTAGCTGCAGTTAAAAGAATCTTCAGATATTTGTCAGCTAGTCACTCCCTTGGTTTATGGTTTCCTGCTTCTCGCACATTGAATCTAGTAGCATACACAGATGCTGACTATGCAGGCTGTAAACTAGACAGGAAAAGCACAAGTGGCCATTGTGAATTCTTGGGTGGGTGTTTAGTATCTTGGGGCTCCAGAAACAACATTCTGTGGCCCTCTCCACTGCAGAAGCTGAATATGTGGCTGCAGGGAGTTGTGGAACACAAGTAATATGGATTAAACACCAACTTCAGGACTACCAAGTAGACCTGGGGTGCACACCTATTTACTGTGATAATACAAGTGCCATTAATCTTGCTAAAAATCCTGTTTTGCATTCTCGAACAAAACATAAGAGATAAGACATCATTTTATAAGAGATGAGGTGTCTAAGAATAATTTTGAACTAATCCATGTAGGAACAGATAATCAGATTGCTGATATTTTCACAAAACCTCTGGATAATGAAAAGTTCACTACATTAAGAAGAGAGTTAGGCTTATACAAATTGTCTTAATTATGAAGCATGTTCCTGTTGTGAGGGGGAGGTTTGTCTATCCGTTGGTTAGCCTTCTTGCTTGCTGGTTTAAGGGGGAGTTCGGAATGCTCACTGGTTAGCTTTCAGGAATGCTTTATTTTTGAGGGAAGCCTTGAGATTTTGCTGAGATGTTTTATTGAGGTATGCTATGTCTTAGGGGGAGCTAAGTTGAATGTGAGAAGAAAAGTTCTTTGACAAATTCAAAAGGAGTGTCCAGATGTGTATCTCTGCTGGTTTTTCATGACTAATCTAGTGTAGTTCTCTCAGACAGTAGAGTGTCACTTATCTCTTAAGTCAATAAGTCAGTGTCTCTAAAATCCAATTAGAATCTTTTCTTTGGCACTCAACACGAGACCTGGACTAATTGCATAAAGTATATCTTCCTACATTGTCATTGATTATGGTTCAGGCCAAAAACTCGTATGTCTTGATATCTGACCCAATCAACTTGAAATCTAGACTTCAAGACTCAATACAAGAAAAGTCCTCTCTTTTGGTATTGTCTTCAATCATTCTATCTCTTTAACTCAAAGGGCTTAACTGAACAAACATGTTCTGTTTTGATCAATGAGAAACTGGGAGCTTCATCAATGAAATGAATTTTTCTCCCAAGTCATGAGGTGTCAGATACTTAAAATAAATGAAAAAGTCATGACAGAGCAATGGTGGCTTGCTGGTGAGTAACTGGGGACTCTGGCCTCTAATCAAGGTGTCTCCTCATATCAAAAGCCACAGTTACTAACTCTGTTCCTTTTAAAAAAAAAGGGGGAAGTAATGAGGAACTCACTCTGAGTAACTGGGGATTCAGGCCTCTGATCAAGGTGTCTACCTAATGTCAAAAGAAGTGATCTACCAACTTACTCATTGATCTTCTTGGAAATCATCTCCAACTAACATTCCTTGTTGTTATGCAACTAATGGATTGCTTGTCCTCAATACCTTGAGAACACCTCTCTGATTAAGACTCTTACTGTCTTGTGGAATAGTTGAATGATCAGCTCCATTTGGCCATACTTGTCAACTCCTGCTCTACATCATACACTATGTATGCTGATATACTCTTCATAATTCTATTTCTCCATTGTGTACTGAAGCTTAAAGAATCTTCTCTTGATGTTAGAACCTCACTTATTTTCTTAAGACCTATTCGTGACTTTCTGCACTAAGATCCTTACTGCACTTCTTCTTCATGTCTCCAGCATTGTTATGTCTTCTGCATTTCTTTTTGCTGATGTCAAAGGGGGAGAGAGGTTCTGCTATATCAATGATTTAATCAGTTGGTTGTGGGCTAGTCGCCTAGGGGAAGTTTCCTGATTATGTGTTGTGGGGGAAATGAGAGTGAGTTGTAGGGTTTGTCTAATCCATTTGCATGAGCATTCTAATTCATTTGCATGAGCATGCCTTGAAGTTAATTTGTTGTTGCAGCTGGTATTGATTTCCTGTTAAATCTTGATAAACCTTGATATTGCCTGATTCATAGTGTTGCCATCATCAAAAAGGGGGAGATTGTTGTGTCCCTATGATTTTGATGATGTCTCACACTATAAGTCATTTCTTTATCTCAAGATAATCTTCTGTTTCATCATGTAAGTGAATGGATTAAACAGTAAGGGAATGTCCTATTCAATTGAACTATTTGACCAAATGATTTTTAGTGTTGCCTGAGTCTTAATGTCTTGATGGTTTCAACACTATGAATTTCTTGTGAACAAAAATGTTTCTCTGTGTTAACGTAAATCCTCGAGCCACTTCAGGTAATTTTGGGAATTGTTTTCGTGTCACTTAAGCCACACTTCGTGTTGCTTTCCCTCACCAACACGAAATGATTTCGTGTCGTCTGAACTTACAACACTTCGTGTTGATTTCCATGCTTGACAGGAAAGCTTGTGTGAGGTATACTTCGTGTTGCTCTATACTTATCGTTCTTGTCTTCAAGTCATTTTTCTTGCATCTTTGAGTCTTCTTAAGTTTCACTTCGTGTTGTTTTTCTGACCCAGTGTACCTTTTGCTATGAGACCACACCTCGTGTTGGTTTCAGCTCTTCGTCTTCGTGTTGGTTTCTGCTCTCGTCTTAGTGTCGTTGTCAGTCCGTGTCGTTTCTGTTTTCATAACTTCGTGTTGTTTTCCGTGTGTTTCGTCTTCGTGTTGTCTTCACCTCATGTCGGTTTCAGTTTTGGTCTTCGGGTTGTTTTTACTCTTTAGACTTCGTGTCCTTCTCGCCTTGACCACACTCCGTGTCAAGTCCGTATCATGTCTTCGTGCCGTGTTTCTGAAGCAGCTCTAATAGTTCTGATGAACTTCGAGTCGTTTCCCTGTAGACCTCGTGTCGTTCCTGTTTAGTAACCACACTTCGTGTCGGTTACTGATTCTGTGTCCTCGTGTCGTTTCTGTGTGAACCTCGAGTCGCTTCTCTCTGTCCTCTAGTTGCATCTCGTGTCATCTTTTATATCTTGCCTAATGTTGCAACCACTTCGTGTCGTTCTTCTTTACCTCGTGTTGTTTTCAACTCGTGTCAGTTACTGTTTTGTCTCCATGTTGTTCTCGTGTCGCTCTCATTACTAGTTATTATATCATGATGTTTTTACTTCGTGCTGTAGTCATCATATGTACCTCGTGTCGTTCTTTTCCTATCTCGTGTACTGGTCACGTCGTGCTGATTCATATACCTCATGCAGCTTTAGTTTTAGTGGCCATACTGCGTGTTAATGGTTTTTATCTTCTTACAGGTACGAGGAAGATTAATTCCCTAATAAAGGGAGTGCACGTGATCCAAGACAATAGGAACCAATCCAATGAGGTCACGTGGCAGGAAGGTTCTGGATCGAGCGTAGGAGGCACACGCGTTTTGTGCCCTATCCACCTGCTGCCGCTATAAACTAGAAACCTTCGTCCACCGATGAAGGTGATCAGAGCCAAGAAAGAAAAGGTAGTATTGCAGAGAGCTCGATCCACCAGTAAAGAGAAAGAAAAAGAGAGATAGCAGTGAAGAGAGAAAGAGAGTTTGCAGTATCGGGGTTTCTGAAATTGCTTCCCAGGAAGCTACATTTGCATTAACTCTCAGTATCGAATGTTTTCTCGATCAGTCTTTAGTTCCTTTTTCTGATTTTCTTTATGTGTTCTTCGTCTATTTCTGATCTGTTCCCCTCCGGTGTGTGGAGGAAGGGAGTCTATCTCCGGTTTCCCTCTGGGTTACAGAGGAAGAGAGATCGCTGATCCCTGGTGTTGCTAGTGACGGGTTGTCATTAGCAGGTTCCCTCTGGTATGTGGAGGAAGGGAGAGGCACTCTCCGGTTCTGTTCATGCTGGGTGCTAGAACAGGTTACAAGCTTTGTGGGTAGCAAAGCTTGGTTGAGGGATTTATCTCCCTTGGGTTTTCAAGCTGTTTGGCAGCAAGTTGTTCGCAACTGAGTCTGCTGTGCTCTAGCAGTGGCTAGTGGAATCCTCACTCTAGTTGGAGTGAGGGGTGGATGTAGATTGCGGACTGCAGTCGAACCACCTAAAAACCGGTTGTCTTCTCTGTGGTTTGCGATCTTTATCAGCGCTATCTATCTGCTTGTCTCTTCGACTAGTTGTGTGTTCAGCTCTTATCATCTTTTTGTTATTCGATCTTGATTGGTACCTGCATTTGCAATTCTCTGTGTGCTAGTTTAGAAGGGGCATAAGCGGTAGATTTATTTCCTCGGCTAAGCTGTGCAAACTGGGAGTGATCTATTCATCCCCCCCCTTCTACATCACTCTCGCTGCGCTAACAGAAAACTACTAAGAATCTTTAAAAAAAATCTGAAATCAAAAATGTGTTCCTTGGTTGCTATATTGCATCATACTGTTACAACCATGCCTTTCAAATTACAACTATCTTTGCCAAGCCAACGGACAATACCAATGATTCAAACAATTGGCCATGTTCGATAAATCCATATCACTCATTGTCATCAATCCTAAAACTAACTGTCTAAGATTGGTTGTTCACAATGGTTATCTTGTCAACTTTAACAAGTGTACAACCATTGGCATGTATTTTCACATCATTTTCTGGAATTCTGAAAAAATGACTGCACTGCTGTGATCATACCTGCCCACAATTTGCCTACGAAAGGAGGACAGATTCATGCACTTTCAGAAAGGTATCTCAGGTTGCTGCACTTTAAGTTGCTCCCTCCAGGTATCTAATCTCTTTTACACTGTACATCCTGTGCTATTAATTTCCAACAATTGGTGTGCTGCAATTTCCTTCATTCCTACATTCCTATTTTGCCATATATTCTCTCTAGTGTGAATTTTGATGATGTCAAAGGGGGAGAGATTTGTATGTGTCATTAAAGGAATGTATAAGGAAGAGAGTCTTGAACACTTGCATAAGAATATGTGGGGAGAAAATTATCTGGAGAGAAAATCATTGAAGGTCATTGTGTTTTTTGGTATCACACGATTACATCCTTTTAATCCTTGACTTTCAATATACTAATAATGACTCAAAGCTGGACATCATAATGACTCATAGTTCATAGTTGTCATCATCAAAAAGGGGGAGAATGTTGGGCATGTGTATACATGTATAACTCTATTATTTTGATGATGTCTGACTATGTATGTTGGGCTTGTGTATAACATTCCTTTGTTTCGATGATGTCTGACTATGATTCTTAATATAGTTTTGACCTGCATTTGATAGAGACAAACACTATGTTTATCATGGTCAAGTCCACACCGGCAACGAAATATGTCTGCAAAGATAGAGAGAAATCAAGTAAGGCACAGAGATTGAGGCATTAGGCTACATAAGAATCAAGGTAGAATCATGGTTTCACAGAAATCCATGCAGTCAAGGCCAATGCAACTGCTGGAGATGATTACACACACTGAAGTATCACAAGAGAAGTGTCGACTCCTTCAACAGATGTGTCGACACTGCAGCCATTACTCAGCAGACCAAGAAGGACCAAGGTCGATGCTAGTAGGCCAAGGAAAGCGATTAAGGTCTGTGCATGTCCTTATTGAGGTACAACCAGTGCAACACCAAGTCGGTGCAACTTCTAGCTAGCACGCTCTATGGTCTATGCACGTTTGCCTCAAGTTCTGTGCACATCCGCAGTAGGGTTGGTACACACTCAAGCCAGCGATAGATAAGGTCGGTAAAATCCTTCTCAAGTGCAAAGGAAGGTCGGTGCACAGCTGAACTAAGGTCGGTGCAATCCTTTTCTAAAGTACAGTAGGGTCAGTGCATGCTTCGTCAGCGTAACATACAAGTTTCGGTGCACAACCTAGACTCGCACGAACAAGGTCGGTGCATGTCCTGCCTCAGTGCAAGATCAGGTTAGTGCAAGTCCTGCCTCCAACACAAGACCAGGTCGGTGCAAGTCCTGCCTTCAACACAAGACCAGCTCAGTGCAGGTTTTCTCAGCAAGGTCAGTGCCAGTATGTGCATTGGTCGGTGCTAACTCAATCAAGGTCCGTGCAACCTCTGGCCAGTAGATAACCAGGTCTGTGCACATTATCTATGTGATAAATCAAGGTCTTCAACACTAGAAGATCTGTGCACATATGAAGACAAAGTCTAAGAATGATGATGAAGGTCTGTGGAATGCTTCCTTTGAACAAATGCAGAAGAAATTCTCTTGTGTTGTCTCGACATCACCTTGTGATGTCCCGATACATCTGAAGAGTGTGTGTTGAATTTCGAAGGTTAAGCACCGGCATAAAAGCATGTGTCGACAGATCTGACAAATGTCTCGACACCTCTAGAAGAAGATAAAGCAGAAACCGTTTTGTCTGGCCTCTGGTTTTGTCAATGTCTCGACACAGTCTTGTGAAGTCTCGACACATCGATCATGGGCCTTCAAGATATTCAAAGAATGTCTAGACACACGTCATGCCTCACTTCTCTATGGCTGACTTGTCTCGACACCTTGGATTCTTTCAGGAAGCGCTCTATTAGCTATCTTACTAAGATGTGTCGACTCTTTTCATGCAGGAGGTCGACACCCTTATTCTTCCAAGAATCCTCAAGCCAATAAACTGTCAGATCAATGGGCCATCCAGAGAGAGAAAAAGGAACCGCAAATAATTAAAATTAAGGATTTTGGGGTATGGACCACGTCCTATGGTCTTACCCTTGCTCTACCATCTGATCACTCATTTGTCTACCTTTTGGAGATGGTTTTGTCAGAAATCCAGCTGGGAGAGCCACTTCTGTCTACCACGATGTAAGTCTTATCTGTCTGCTTGTCCAGACTATCTACTACTGGAAATAGGACACTCTACAGTCTGCCATCATCTTGTTGTCAACCAATGGGCTGTCTGACCAGGCAAAGTTCGTAGAAAAGTACACTTCAAACAGAATGAGAAGACTTCTTGTCTGAAGGGGATTTAATGTGAAGATCTGGGACTGACCAAAGGGAGATTTAGTCTGCCTCTTCACACAAGTCTCTCATCGTACTATTCTTATAATAAAAGCAATTTAACTCACGCCAAATCTTGCAGAGCATCTTCTCAAAGTAAAGAAAGCACTTGGCGGGAAAACTTGGCGGGAAAAGATTCTTCACCAAGTGACCGCGTGGCATGCTGTATATATGTATAATATCTAGCTTCCCATGAAGCTGCTGTTGCTGTTGTCCACAAAGTGCCACGCCTTAGACCAATCTACGAAGAACATTCCTAAGTAGCGTGAGAGCAGCCCCAGCACCTATTGGACTTAGTCCAGTGCTGTGAAATGAAGAAAAGAAGAAGAAGAGAGGGCAGCCTTGAGAGAGAAAAATCTTGCAGTCTACCGGTGCTTTAAGAAAAGGATCCTAGGATCCAATCTTGTAGCTGCACTCACCAGTTCTGATGTCTTGATCCATGCCTTCAGCTGGTATCTACATTATCTCTATTGATTCTCCACTGCACTTGCAGTATTCAGTTTTATTTGTTATAGTTCATCTATCACCAATACATCTAGCTTCTCCGATCCCCTGTTTAGGGACTAGGTTCCCTCTGTGGTTTCAAAGGAGAGAGGATCAGATCCTCTGGGTGGTTCAAGATGTTAGTCAGTGGAAAGCAAGCTGTGCTGCTAGCCGTGTAGCAAGCTGTATTGCTCAGTGGATCAAGCTGTGTGTCAGCCGGAAAGCCTCACCTAGTTTGGTGAGGGGTGGATGTAGTTGTGGGCTAACAACCGAACCACCTTAAAATCCTTGTGTTGTGGGTAGTATACTTTGTGAGCTTGTTCCATATCCTCTACACCTACTTCACAGGTTCGTGTGCTACTTACGATGTTTGTTTTCTCTACACACTCAAGCGTTCAGCTTGCACAACTGTCTCATCTTGATCCCCCTGCTATCGTAGCTAACGTGGATTATCTCAGGTGTCTGCAGCACTCTTGCTTACAGACACTTTGGAGCATCTCCCAAGCTGAGGAAGTTATCACAGTGTGTGAGCAGCTTTCTCCCTTGTGTATCTAACTGCATTTCCGCCTTAGGTTGCCTACTGCACCCTTGCAAATAGGGACCAAGGTGAAAGCCTTCCAAGGAACGTCATCTTGCTGAACACTAATTCTTCTTAGCTGATCAGCATAGCTCTCCGACCTAAGATAATCTTTTTTTTTTTAACCAAACACCGACAGCTTAAACTTTTCTTTTTCAAGATCTCTATGTGTTTTGGATTACATCTTATTCGATCTAAGTTCCTAGTGAAGAAGTGTCGACCTCTCTCTTGAGGTGTGTCGACCTGTCTGAACTGAGCATTGGAGTTTAACGTCATTACTTGTTCCATTCCTATCTATTCTGCTGTGCTAATATGCTTAAGTAATTCATTTACCTTATAAGAGTGGTTTATGTTTTTACGAGTCAAGATTTAAATAAGCCAAAGTTATCAATAAGATCTATTCAACCCCCCTTCTAGATCTGATTGCACTCTGTGGGACCCAACAAGAACAAACATAGGGCCAAAGAGTGGGCCTCCTAAGGCTGCTGAGCTAAGACCCTCTTACAGATAAGCAAGGACGACCTGAGAGATGGAAAGGCCCCGCCATAGTCCACTAATGGTGCTAAGGTTGGGAATGTCCAGGATATGGTCGGCAGAAGGAAAGAGTATGGCACCACATAAGCAAATAGAAGCAGCCTTGGCTATGGCTTCATCCCATCACCACTTATTCTTACAATGAGCTATGACCCACTGGCTCAGGGGTAGCAAATGGATGTGATGTGGGCAAATCATGGTACGGATATCTTTAGTCTTTGGTAGAAATTCCCCTAGGATGAGGTAGGATCTACAGGGGCAATAGTGTGGCAGACTAAGTCCTCCTCACCAACTCAAGATCTAGGAAGGGAAAGATAAGTCTCTACCTCCTCTAATAAGATGGTGGTCTCAAAGGGGGGAGATGAAGGTATTGCGTGAGGATGCCATACTTCCACTAGAGCTGTGATGCTGTACCAATCTAAGGAGAGCTTGGGGTAGTTTTTGGCTAACACCAAAAGAGGATGCAAGTGCCAGGATCTAAGGATGGATGTCACTGTTATGGGGAGCTCACAGATCATGGGAGCCATCCACTTCAAGGATGAATAGCGCCTAGGACCTGGGAGGAGCTGAGGTGATGGAGAAGAAAAAAAGGAAAACAAAGAGAGGAAGAATATAAGTTTTTGAAGAAAATTGAATGAAATAATAAAATTACTTTGGCTTACCTCTCTCAAAGGGCTGGAGCTCAGATGCCCGGAGATGGCGGTCAACTTTTGTAGCACCCCGTACTCTTTCCAAGCCGGCTTTGGCCCATCATAGGTGCCCCCACCCATAGAGTTTCCTTCAAGGGCCTTCTTCATGGTATTGCGGGAGGTTTGGCAAGGTTTTCAAAGCTTAAGAGAGAGGTGTGGTGTGAAGAACGAGTTTGAAGTACCCTCCTACTTATAGAGCCTAATTTGTGGCCTAATACACTAGGATTGAGGTAGGATAGCTCTAACTCGGGTTAGGATAGACTTTGGCATGGGTTAGGATCCCTTCCCCACGGGTTGGGACTCTCCAAAAGAGTCCCGCTCGGAGCTACCATGGTTTCTCAATTTACGGTCTATCGTGGTGACCACCTGAGGACAGTAGCAGTCCTCAAAGACCATTTATATTTTTCTACTCAGTTCATCTTTTTAGCAAACTAAATGGTCTGTTGTAAGACCGTCTCCAGGTTCCAACGGTCAACATAGAGCCATCTTTCAGACATATGCGGCCCAAGGGAGACCGTTTAGGACCGTCTTTGAGCCCATGGCAGGACGACCCTCAGCGGCCTACTGCTAGGACCGTCTATTCCTTGGAGCGGCCATTTGGTAGACCGTGTATCTCTCTGCTCCCTTAGTCTCCCATTTCTTTGCACTAATTCTACTCGTGTCTCTCCGTTCTCTCTCTGCTGCCTTAGTCTTCCATTTCTTTGCACTAATTCTACTCGAGTCTCTCCGTCTCTCTCTCACTCTCCCGTGTCAGTCTAGGATTGTTGTTAGTCAGTTAGCATCAAGCATACACATAATCATTCATAAAATGTCATATCATAACATTCAAACATCTATACATAAGTCACATATCATACATCAAGCCTGACCCTCCTCTGGGCCGCCGCTCTCGCCTGAACCCTCATGGCGCTTTGACGGTGGCGCCATGGTGGTGCCCCCTCCTTGCGTCGGCGTCACCGACGCTCCTCCCTCCTCATTCCTCCGATGGCCGGGGAGCTACTAAAGAAGCTGTGTGAGACACTCGGGGGCCCCGCTGTGCGCCGGCCTCGGCTCATCCTCTCGTACGCCTGCACCTCTCCTCTCAGCTCGGCTGCCTCTATCCGAGCCCGCTCCGCCTCTGCGCAAGAGCACTCCGCTCAACCCGGTAGCGGTCTACCGACGCTGCCTCAGCCCGAGTCGCTCCAGCTCCGCGTGGAGAAGCACTAGCTCTACCGGGACTACTGTACGGCTGCGCTCCACCTCCCCCTCATCCGGGTAATCTCGCTTAGGGCCACAGTCAGCTCAGTCGTCTGCATGTGCATGCGTCATAGTCAGTTAGTTGCATTTCATAATCATAATCAACTAGGAAAGTGTAATTGTCTACTTACCCTCTCGGCGAGTGCCGCCTCGGCCTCCTCGGCCCGTGTCAGCATCCTGGCAAACTCCGCATCCCGCTCGGCACGGTCTGCGGATGGCTAAGAGGAGAAGAAGGTGCGTCAGCTCCCTGACGTTGGGACCCCTCGGTTGGCTGCATTTAGAAGTCCAAGTTTGTCAATTTTATAAGCACATGCACAATTAAGTCTAGCGTTCAG
>JAHNEJ010000785.1:0-29806 GCA_022559845.1 Amorphophallus konjac | reverse complement strand
TAGGCTACCATTCCCAACCCTCTCCCCCAATACAACAAGCTCTCTCTCTCTTACTCTTGTTTCTTCCCGGTGGCCGTCGGACGGAGCTCAGGCCGGGAGGGTCGCTTCTTCTCTTCTCTCTTTTCCTCTTTCTCCTGTGTGTGTGTCTTCTACTGTCGGAGCCTCTTCCCCTCTGTGTGTTCGTCTGTGTGTGTCTCTCCGTCCGTCCTCTCCTCTGTGTGTCCCCCTCTGTCCCTGTTCGGAACGAAGGGGAGGGGTTTTTATACCCCGGACGGCGGGAGTCTTCGTGCAGGGGCGTCGAAGCGGGAAGTGGCCCGTGATCATGAGGTTTGACCTGCCTGTCCTGGCTGTCAGTGGACTAGGCCACGTGGCCCAACGATCGGCTGCCACCTCAGACGGCTCCACTGCGCGCCAAGGATGTGTAGGGCATGGGCCTCACGTCGCCCGTTGAAAGAGCTTCACCGCTGTGCCGTTGAAGGGCTGAACAAGCGTGCCGCTGTAGTGCCAAAAGGGCGTACCGCTGGAGCCCCGGATGGGCGTGCCGTTGAACGGCCTGAAGGGCGTGCCGCTGGGGACCCTACAGGGTGTGTCGCTGAAGACCCCCCAGGGGGCGTGCCGTTGAACCCCAAAGGGGGTGTGCCGCTGAACCCCAAAGGGGTGTGCCGTTGAACCCCCCCTGGGGGTGTGCCGCTGAAGACCCCCCCCAGGGGGCGTGCCGTTGAACCCCAAAGGGGTGTGCCGTTGAACCCCCCCCCTGGGGGTGTGCCACTGAAGACCCCCCCAGGGGGCGTGCCGTTGAACCCCAAAGGGGTGTGCCGTTGAACCCCCCCCTGGGGGTGTGCCGCTGAAGACCCCCCAGGGGGCGTGCCGTTGAACCCCCTGGGGGTGTGCCGGTGAAGACCCCAAGGGTGTGCCGCTGGGCAGCCAAAGGGGCTGGGCGTGCCGCTGAAGGCCGTGCCGCTGAAGCCCAGGATGGGCGTGCCGTTGAACCCCCCCCTGGGGGTGTGCCGGTGAAGACCCCAAGGGTGTGCCGCTGGGCAGCCGAAGGGGCTGGGTGTGCCGCTGAAGGCCGTGCCGCTGAAGCCCAGGATGGGCGTGCCGTTGAACCCCCTGGAGGTGTGCCGTTGAACCCCCCTGGGGGTGTGCCGGTGAAGAGCTAAAATGGGCAATTTTGAGCCCATTGTGAGCACGAGTCGTGGCCCATTTGATTTTCTTCGAGGCCCATGGGCCGTGGGGCCTCTTGTGCTTGATTTCTCCGGGGTTTCTTCACTCGGGGCCGTTGTTGATGCTGGGCCGAGCCTGGCACCTGGATGTGCAATTTTCGGTGTCCACACCACCCACTAGAAGCACAGCCGGTAGCGTCCCCTGACGTCTTACACCGCACCGCAGGTGAACCGCCTGACGTGGTAGGTCCTACCCGAGGCGCAAACACCGAAAAGTAACTCACAACAAGTGACTAGCTGGGGTCACGCCCGTCGACGTGGGTCCAACCGCCCCCAACCACGTGTGCACACACAGACCACGCGTCCTAGGTCTGGCCCTCTGACCGGTTTTCCCCCGCAGCCGGACTCTGGCTACGACGAGGGGCCTACGGTAACCGGTCCAAAAACCGTCTCAAAAGGTGGGTGCCCGTACACCACTCCCAGGTGAGACCAGCACCGCGTACTGGTGGGCTACGACTAGTGGAGGGTCGCTAAAGGAGTAGACTCTCAAGTCACGGAAAACAACGCCCAAGCCCGACAACGTGTGGGAATCACCCCACGCACTAGTCCCGTCACACGGTGACCACGGTCGGAGAAAAGTAAGGTTGCCACCCTCATGGGACAACTCAGGAAGTGGCGGTCTACCCTCAGACCGTCACTGCCAAATGGCGGTCCACTCTAGGGCCGTCACTTAAAATGGCGTTCTAAGGCGGACCGTCACTCAACACGGGGGAAAGGGAAGTAACGGCCCAGGCCCAGTGCGTTACACGGATGTAACGCGCTTAGCCTAGCGCGTTACACGCCCCTCCACGGCACAGATTCAAAAAGGGATGTAACGGCCCTATCCGGGCGCGTTACTCACATGTAACGCACCTGGACCATCGCGTTACATGGCCCTCACGCCTGGGGTAAACACAGGAAGTAACGCTCCTGCCCCAGGGCGTTACACGCATATAACGCACCTAGAATGGCGCGTCACATGGCCTGACCCCCAACGGTCAAAACCAACGGTCGAAAAGCATGTGACGGCCCAGCCCAGGGGCGTCACTAGCAAACGGCGGCCAGTCGCAGGACCGTTACAGCCCTCGACCCCAAAGGCCAACACCCAGGGAAGTAACGCACCCCTCTAGGGGCGTTACAAGCATGTGACGGTCACTGGAGTGACCGTCGCTTGCCCCAGAGCACGCTACGGCGGGAAAACCCCAAAAACACCAACCACACCCCCGTACCTCCACCGGAGAGGGGGAAAACAAGGGGGAAGACCCCTGGGGACCCCTAGCATGCATCTAAGCCACCAAAACATAGAATCATGGGCTAAAACCATAGATCGGGCGGCTCACCCCCAAAACATGGAAAAACCCCAAAAATACCCAAACATGCCTCTCTCGACCTCCCCGCGGCCTACAAACCACGGAAAAGAACGGCGAAGAGCTAGGGAACGTCACCCTACCTCAATGGAGCGAATGCTCCGCCGGATCGTCCACGAATCGCGAAGAACGCTTGAAAACCCTCGTTCTTCCTTAAGCTTCCCACGCTTGCCGCACGCCCCCACGACCGCCTCGCCGCCGCCCACGTCACCGCGCCGTCGCCCCGCCGCCGTCTGCAGCCAGAGTGGAGCTCGCCGTGGCCAACCGGGAGGAAGAGAGGGAGAGGGAGGGAGACACGGTGGAGGAGGAAGGAGGAAGAAGAAGAGAGGAAGAAGAAGATGGTGGGGGAGAGAGAAAAGAAAAAGGGTTTTATAGAAAAACTCGGAAAATGCGGAAAATACCAAAAATTAGGAAATTACACCCCCACGATCCTCGGAACGTACCGATCGCAATGGTACCACTCGTGCCCGTGTGAACAGCCCGGTTCACCCGCAGCGAGCGTCCGAAGAGAAAAGCCGAAACCCGCGCCGGAAATCGGAAATCACGCATGGAAAAAGTCGCAGAACGCCTCCGGGCCTCCGAAACGACTCCGGATCGCGCCGATCCGAACACGAAAGATGTCCGAAACGAAATTTCGGACACAATAGAGTCGAACGCTCCGAAAACCAGATCCGAGACTCACGAAGAAGGATCCGAAAGGTCCGGGATATTACAGCCCTCCCCCCTTAAGGAATTTCGTCCTCAAAATTGAGAACAACCAGAGGGGAAAGAAGAGGAAGACTCACTCAAACAGATACGGGAACTGCTGACGCATCTCGTCCTCACGTTCCCAAGAAGCCTCACCACCAGAGTGTCGCTGCCACACGACCTTTACCAAGGGAATGACCTTGTTCCGCAGGCGCTGCTCTCGCCTATCCTCCACGCGGATCGGAAACTCTGGGAGAGAAAGATCTGGAGTCACCTCAGGCCAAACGGAAAACTCGAGCACATGAGAGTCATCGGGCATATACTTCCGCAACATCGAGACGTGGAACACGTCATGCACCGACGCCAACTCAGGAGGCAACTGCAACCGGTAAGCAACCTCACCGATGCGCTCCACAATCGCGAAAGGACCAATGTAGCAGGGACTCAGCTTCCCACGCCGTCCAAAACGCATCACCCCCTTCATCGGAGAAACTCTCAAGAACACATGATCGCCCATGGCGAACTCGAGGGGCTGCCTCCTACGGTCAGCATAGCTCTTCTGCCGACTCTGGGCCGCCAACATGTTCTGACGAACCAGGTGCACAACATCCACACATTGCTGCACCAATTCCGGTCCCGTCAAAACACGCTCACCCACCTCAAACCAATCGAGTGGAGTCCGACAAGGACGCCCGTACAATGCCTCATAAGGAGCCATGCCGATGCTCGAATGATAGCTGTTGTTATAGGCAAACTCCACCAACGGTAGGTGATGTATCCAACTCCCCTGCCACTCCAGGCAGCAGGATCTCAGCATGTCCTCCAAAGTCTGAATGGTCCTCTCAGACTGACCATCTGACTGAGGATGATATGCCGAGCTAAATGCCAACTCCGTGCCAAGAGCTCGCTGGAAACTCCTCCAGAATCCAGAAGTGAAGCGCGGATCCCGATCCGACACGATCGAAATGGGAACCCCATGCAACGGAACGATCCGCTCCACATAAAGACGAGCCAACTTAGGCACGCTCCAGCTGACCTTGACCGGTAGCAACCGAGTCACCTTCGTCAGCCGATCCACCAGCAACCAAATACTGTCCTGCCCACTCGGGGTTCTTGGCAACCCCACCACAAAATCCGTGGTCACATGGTCCCACTTCCAAGCAGGAACATCCAAGGGATGGAGAGTACCGCCTGGTCGCTGATGCTCCGCCTTCACCTGCTGACAGATCAGGCACCTGGCCACAAATTCTGCGACATCTCTCTTCATGCCAGGCCACCAGAACTGCCTCCGCAAGTTCCGATACATCTTCGTCGCACCCGGGTGTACAGTGTACCTGCTCCCATGAGCCTCGCGTAACACCGCACGACGAACCTGCTCCTCAGCTGGGACGTACAACCTGCCACGAAACCTCGCAGCACCGTCCTCGCCGAGCTCTACGTCAGCCATAGCCAAAATCCGGGGCAACTCAGGGTCCGCATGTTGAGCCTCTGTCACCTGACGAGGGATAGCAGGAGTGACAGTCAGACTCGCAAGCACAGCCAACCCTGGCTCCTGGGGAATCTTGAGCCTGAAAGATACCTCGGGCACTTGTTCCCAGAGCCTCCACCTCCTCAACATCAATGCACTGACCGCAACCTTATGACTCAAGGCATCGGCGACGACATTCATCCTGCCTGGCTGATAAGACAGGGTGAAGTCATAGTCCTTCATGAACTCCATCCAACGCCTTTGCCTAAGGTTCAGGTCCTTCTGCGAGAACACGTACCTCAAGCTCTGATGGTCAGTGAACACCTCGAACTTCTCACCGTACAGATAATGCCTCCAGATCTTCAGCGCGAAGATCACAGCCGCCAACTCAAGGTCATGGGTAGGGTAGTTCTCCTCGTGAGGCTTTAGCTGCCGAGACGCATAAGCCACCACTCTACCATGCTGCATCAGAACAGCACCCAGTCCAACGCCGGAAGCATCTGTACACACCACGAAACCTCCCGATCCAGAAGGTAAAACCAACACCGGAGCCGAGGTGAGCAATCTCTTCAGCTCCCTGAAGCTCTGCTCACACTCCTCGGACCAAACGAAAGGTATATCCTTCCGCGTGAGCCTAGTCATCGGGGTCGCAATGCGGGAAAAATCCTGGATAAACCGACGATAATAACCCGCAAGCCCCAAGAAACTCCGGATCTCCGTCACCGACCTCGGCCTCGGCCATTGCATCACAGCCTCGACCTTGGCGGGATCCACGGAAATGCCATCACCAGAAATCACGTGCCCCAGAAAGTGCACCTCGCTGAGCCAAAACTCGCACTTGCTGAGCTTCGCATACAACTGGTGATCTCGCAACGTCTGCAGTACCACACTCAAATGGTACGCGTGCTCCTCAGCAGACCGCGAATAAACAAGGATGTCATCCACGAAAATGACCACAAACTGGTCCAAATACGGATGAAACACCATCTGCATCAAGTCCATAAAGGCAGCTGGGGCATTGGTGAGCCCAAACGGCATCACCAGAAACTCATAATGCCCGTACCTCGAACTGAATGCAGTCTTCTCCACATCGGACTCGCGAATCCTCAGCTGATAGTAACCTGACCGCAAATCAATCCGCGAGAACACTCGCGCAGACTGAAGCTGGTCGAACAAGTCATCGATCCGCGGCAACGGATACTTGTTCTTAATGGTCACTTCATTCAGCTGCCGATAGTCAATGCACAGCCGCAGACTACCGTCCTTCTTCTTCACAAACAACACAGGCGCACCCCAAGGGGAAAAACTCGGACGAATGTACCCGTTGGCCAGCAGCTCCTGCAACTGCGCCCTCAACTCCCTCAGTTCAGCGGGGGCCATCCGGTAGGGAGCCTTCGCCAAAGGTCCCGCACCAGGTACAACCTCGATCACAAAATCGATCTCCCGCTGGGGAGGTAATCCAGGCAACTCCTCAGGAAAAATATCAGGAAACTCGCACACCACCGCGATGTCCTCGACATCCGGCTCCATCCGGCCAGACACAACCACTGACGCGAGAAAACCCTGACAACCTGAATCAAGCAACCGACGGGCTCGAATAGCAGAGATAAGAAATCGAGAAGAGGCGGAACGGATACCTTGGAAATAGAAGGTCCTCTTGCTCGGATGCTGGAAGTAGACCCTCTTCATCCCACAATCCACCACCGCTCCATGAGTCTCGAGCCAATCCATGCCTAGAATCACATCGTAATCCCGAAGCGGCAACGCATACAATCTGCCTGGCATACTCCGGCCATCAATCCACACCGGAACCTGGTCGAAGCAATACGGAGTGACCATAAAGTCACCCGAAGGCAACTCCACCACCAATTCACAAGACAACTGGGTCACCGGCTCCTCGACGCTCGACGCGAAATCCTCCGAAATAAACGAATGAGACGCGCCAGAATCAAACAAAACCCGAGCCGCACAACACAAAATCTGAACGGTACCTTCCACGAGCTGCGACGCCACTGCCTCTGCCCTGGTCAAGTGCGTGATCTGGCCTCGAGCCCTCTGCCTGCCTCCCACGCTGGCTGACCTGGGTAGCGGCGGATACTGTCCCTGCTGCTGCTGCTGCTGCCTCTGCTGCTGGGGAAACTGCTGCTGCGGCGGTCTCTGTGGACAGTCACGCGCCATGTGCCCTGGCTGGTCACACCGAAAACAGATAATCGGCGCCGTGCACTGCCTGCCTGGGTGGGTCCCACCACACCGTGGACAAGGTCCTCGTGATCCACCCCCTGATCCCTGACGCTGCAAAGGAATCGGCTGCTGCACACTGCCCGATGAAGCTTGTCCCTGATCCTTGGGCTTCTTACGGAAACCCTTCTTCAAGAACTTCTTGACCTTTGAGCTAAAAGACGCAGATCCTGTCACTGAAGCTGCCGATGCCGGTACTCCTGAACCACCCGACGCATGCTAGAAGAAACCCTGCTGCTGGGTAGCCGACTGCTGACTGCGACCTGACACGGACTGCCCCTGGCTGATCGGTCCTCGAGTCCTCTGCATATCCATCTCCAAGGAAATCGCAACACGAGACGCTGTCTCTAGATCAGTGGCCCCATTCGCGATCAAATGGTGCCTCAGCTCCAGCCTCAAGCCCTGTACAAACTGCGTGGTCCTCACCCTCTCATGCTCCATGACATGAGGTGCGTACCGACCCAGCTCGACAAATCGGGCCCTCTACTGCAACACGGACATGTCACCCTGCACCAGCTCCAGAAACTCCCGCATCCGCTGCGTAGCAACGACGTCTGGACAGTACGTATGCTCGAAAGCACTGACAAAGTCACCCCACTCGACCTGCTCAAGTGGACGAAGCTGAAAGGACGTCTTCCACTCGGAAGACCACCACCTCCGAGCCGTACCCTGCAACTGGTTGTAGGCCAACACCACTCTGTCCTCGGTAGTACTTTTCACAGAACTGAACACCCGCTCCATCTCATCGAGCCAATCACGAGCCGCATCAGGGTCTGCCTGGCCGCTAAAGTAAGGTGGATGGAACTGCATGAAGTCCCTCACTGCTCGGCCCGGCCCACCCCTGACTGACGAGCCCTCAGCAGCCTCTCCGCCAAACTGCTGAGACATGAGATGGTACATGCCACGGAAGAAATCCTCGGCCCCCGGAGCTCTCGCAGCATCCGCGGCCTCGGTAGCTCCCGGAACTCTGCTATGCTCCTCCTGGTCCCTCTGGACCCCCTGCTGGATCTCCTGACCTCCAGCCGACTGCCCCTGCTGAGAGCGAGAACTCCTCCTCGGCGCCATCCTCGCTCCTGAAGCACAAGACAGAAAACACGAAAACAGCAATGTCAGAATAAAACACGCGGTGCCCAAGGCCAGCGTCACCTGTACATCATCGCCATGGACTAGTGGACCACTACAATTACCTATGATTCCCATGTAATTCCACAACCGCGCTTTGATACCAGCTGTAACGACCCGAGAATCCGATTACCGGGAAGGCCCGATAACCCGAGACTCGCACCGCCACCCACGAGTCTGAAGACTCGGAAGGGTTAAAAGGATGGTGTGGAAACTACATAGTTATCACAAGTAATTGCAGAAATTAAACAGTTATGATATTAAGCAGGAAATAAGATAACAATTTATATGGTCCACAAAATAAAATAACCACGACAACAGTCCACGACTAGTACAGTGACAAGAAAGAAAAGTACAGCTACACGGGGCATCCCCCGGCTCAGACCTCTGGCACTATCTCTGGGCACCCGCACCACGCTGCGCTCCTGACGCGCTCCCCGAAGGTGGCGTCTCACCTGAAACACGGTGAAAACACGCAGGGAATGAGTCTCGGAACAAGACTCAGTAGGGATCACTCGAACCCTACCTCGCAAAGCGAGAAACCACTACTCTAGCGGTAGGAGAGTACCTCGGAAAGGAAAGCCATGTACTCTACAAAGCAAGACTCTACGGCACGCAAACCGACACACGTGCTACGAAGAGAAGACCGAAGCTCAACGGTCACCGACAAACCCGAAGGTCGGAAACACACGACTGACAGTCTGACACTCCGTACTCGACAGGAGTACCACCCACTAGAAGCACAGCCGGTAGCGTCCCCTGACGTCTTACACCGCACCGCAGGTGAACCGCCTGACGTGGTAGGTCCTACCCGAGGCGCAAACACCGAAAAGTAACTCACAACAAGTGACTAGCTGGGGTCACGTCCGTCGACGTGGGTCCAACCGCCCCCAACCACGTGTGCACACACAGACCACGCGTCCTAGGTCTGGCCCTCTGACCGGTTTTCCCCCGCAGCCGGACTCTGGCTACGACGAGGGGCCTACGGTAACCGGTACACAAACCGTCTCGAAAGGTGGGTGCCCGTACACCACTCCCAGGTGAGACCAGCACCGCGTACTGGTGGGCTACGACTAGTGGAGGGTCGCTGAAGGAGTAGACTCTCAAGTCACGGAAAACAACGCCCAAGCCCGACAACGTGTGGGAATCACCCCACGCACTAGTCCCGTCACACGGAGACCACGGTCGGAGAAAAGTAAGGTTGCCACCCTCATGGGACAACTCAGGAAGTGGCGGTCTACCCTCAGACTGTCACTGCCAAATGGCGGTCCACTCTAGGGCCGTCACTTAAAATGGCGGTCTAAGGCGGACCGTCACTCAACACGGGGGAAAGGGAAGTAACGGCCCAGGCCCAGCGCGTTACACGGATGTAACGCGCTTAGCCTAGCGCGTTACACGCCCCTTCACGGCACAGATTCAAAAAGGGATGTAACGGCCCTGTCCGGGCGCGTTACTCACATGTAACGCACCTGGACCAGCGCGTTACATGGCCCTCACGCCTGGGGTAAACACAGGAAGTAACGCTCCTGCCCCAGGGCGTTACACGCATATAACGCACCTAGAATGGCGCGTCACATGGCCTGACCCCCAACGGTCAAAACCAACGGTCGAAAAGCATGTGACGGCCCAGCCCAGGGGCGTCACTAGCAAACGGCGGCCAGTCGCAGGACCGTTACAGCCCTCGACCCCAAAGGCCAACACCCAGGGAAGTAACGCACCCCTCTAGGGGCGTTACAAGCATGTGACGGTCACTGGAGTGACCGTCGCTTGCCCCAGAGCACGCTACGGCGGGAAAACCCCAAAAACACCAACCACGCCCCCGTACCTCCACCGGAGAGGGGGAAAACAAGGGGGAAGACCCCTGGGGACCCCTAGCATGCATCTAAGCCACCAAAACATAGAATCATGGGCTAAAACCATAGATCGGGCGGCTCACCCCCAAAACATGGAAAAACCCCAAAAATGCCCAAACATGCCTCTCTCGGCCTCCCCGCGGCCTACAAACCACGGAAAAGAACGGCGAAGAGCTAGGGAACGTCACCCTACCTCAATGGAGCGAATGCTCCGCCGGATCGTCCACGAATCGCGAAGAACGCTTGAAAACCCTCGTTCTTCCTTAAGCTTCCCACGCTCGCCGCACGCCCCCACGACCGCCTCGCCGCCGCCCACGTCACCGCGCCGTCGCCCCGCCGCCGTCGCCCCGCCGCCGTCTGCAGCCGGAGGGGAGCTCGCCGTGGCCAACCGGGAGGAAGAGAGGGAGAGGGAGGGAGACACGGTGGAGGGGGAAGGAGGAAGAAGAAGAGAGGAAGAAGAAGATGGTGGGGGAGAGAGAAAAGAAAAAGGGTTTTATAGAAAAACTCGAAAAATGCGGAAAATACCAAAAATTAGGAAATTACACCCCCACGATCCTCGGAACGTACCGATCGCAATGGTACCACTCGTGCCCGTGTGAACAGCCCGGTTCACCCGCAGCGAGCGTCCGAAGAGAAAAGCCGAAACCCGCGCCGGAAATCAGAAATCACGCACGGAAAAAGCCGCGGAACGCCTCCGGGCCTCCGAAACGACTCCGGATCGCGCCGATCCGAACACGAAAGATGTCTGAAACGAAATTTCGGACACAACAGAGTCGAACGCTCCGAAAACTAGATCCGAGACCCACGAAGAAGGATCCGAAAGGTCCGGGATATTACAGTTGCAATCCTTGAGCCTAAGACTATGGCAGCAGCTTTGAGGACTACTTTTATTGCAGAAACTGAGTAGGAGGAATTTTTAGTGGAAAGACAAAGGGATAATGCAAAAAGGGGTAATTTTGGTTCAATTGTGAGGAAAGATAAGAAGCCAAAGATGACTTTTCAAGAGAGAGTTCAACCAGTTAGGAGAGATAATATGCCAGCTTGTCAACAGTGCGGGATGCAGCATAGAGGTAATGAATGTTGGCGGGCTGCAGGTAAATATTTTTCATGTGGTCAGACAGGGCATATGATAAGGGATTGTCCCACAAGGCTAAGACAAGATCAGCAACCACAACAGCAGCGGAGAGTTCAAGTCAGAATATATGCACTAACAAGGGAAGACACCCGAGATGCCAATGCAGTAGCTGAAGGTATTCTTTTTATCGATGATATGCATGCAAAAGTTTTATTTGATCCGGGTGCTACACATTCCTTTATTTCTCTGAGATTTGCTGAATTATTGAAAGATAAATAAATTGTGAACACTGATGAGATGTCCATTAACACACCAACTGGGGAGATAGCTAGAACGACTTCTGTTATTCCTAGCATTGATGTGGTGATTCAGAGGAGGATTATGCCAGCATGTGTGTATCTGCTGTAAATGACTGATTTTGATGTCATCTTAGGAATGGATTGGTTAGATACAAATTTTGCCCTTCTAGATTGTCATGGAAAGAATGTAATTTTTCAAAAATCTGGAGAGCAGACATTTCACTATCAATGTCCAAGACGCCGTTCTAGTAAAACACTAGTTTCAGCACTTAAAGCTTTGAAATTGCTTAGAAGTGGATGTCAAGGTTATTTGGCTAGTATAGTGGTTATTCCTTTTAATGAAAATAAGAAAACCACCTCAGATATTGGTGTTGTCAGGGAATTTCCAGATGTGTTTCCTGATAAACTTCCGAATTTGCCACCACACCGAGAGGTGGAGTTTACTATTGAACTCTCACCGGGTACTTTACCCATTTCCATTCCTCCCTACAGAATGGCACCAGCCGAATTGGCAGAGTTGAAGAAACAATTGAAAGAACTACTAGATAAGGGGTTTATTCGACCAAGTGTGTCACCTTGGGGTGCTCCTGTTTTGTTTGTTAGAAAGAAAGATGGGTCACTTAGATTATGTATTGACTATAGGAAATTGAATCAAGTGACCATTAAGAATAAGTACCCTTTGCCAAGAATTGATGATTTATTTGATCAGCTACGAACTGCCACGGTATTTTCAAAGATTGATCTCAGATCTGGATACCACCAACTAAAGATAAGAGAAGAAGATTTCTCAAAAACTACTTTCAGAACACGATATGGGCATTATGAATTTTTGGTTATGCCATTTGGGTTAACTAATGCACCAGCAGCATTTATGGATTTGATGAACAGAGTTTTTCAACCATATCTGGATACATTTGTAGTGGTGTTTATTGATGATGTGTTGATCTATTCTCCTACTGTTGAAACTCATCAAGAACATTTGAGAATTGTGTTGGAAACTTTAAGGAAACATCAACTCTATGCAAAATTCAGTAAATGTGAATTCTGATTGGATAAGGTTCAATTCTTAGGGCATATCATTTCTGGTGATGGAGTGTCTGTTGATCCAGCTAAGGTTGACGCAGTTTTACATTGGGAAAGACCGAAGAATGTCAGTGAGATTAGGAGCTTTTTGGGTCTTGCGGGTTACTATCGCAGGTTTATTGAAGGTTTTTCTTCTATTGCAGTTCCTATGACCAAATTGACTAGGAAAGGAGTTCCTTTTGAATGGTCAGATAAATGTGAAATGAGTTTTCAAGAATTAAAAATAAGGTTAACTACATCCCCAGTGCTTACTTTACCTTGTGAGTCAGGAGGATTTGTGATATATATAGATGCCTCTAGAAAAGGATTGGGATGTGTCCTGATGTAAAATGACAAAGTAGTAGCTTATGCATCTAGACAACTAAAGAATTATGAGGTTAATTATCCAACACACGATTTAGAGTTGGCGGCCGTGGTTCATGCTCTAAAAATTTGGCGACATTATTTGTATGGTGAGTAATTTGAAGTGTTTACAGACCATCAGAGTTTAAAATATATTTTCTCTCAGAAAGAATTAAATTTAAGGCAAAGACGGTGGATTGAATTTTTGAAGGATTATGATTTCACATTGAATTACCACCCAGGAAAAGCAAATGTGGTAGCAGATGCACTCAGCAGGAAGAGGTTAATGGCAATCCAATTGCGCCAAACTTGGAGAATGACATCTGATGTCGTGGAGTATTCTCTGATATGTAAAGGGAGAAACTTATTTCTGGCCCAACTAACTATTCAGTCTGCAATAGTTGAACGAATTATGCAAGCACAACTGAATGATCAGCAGTTACAAAAATTGATTGGCACACCGAGATTTACTCAAAGTGCAGACGGGGCAATCAGGTTTCAGGGAAGATTGTGTGTACCTCGGAACGAAGAAATAAAGAAAGACCTATTAACTGAGGCACATAAATCACAATATTCTATTCACCCAGGCAGTACAAAAATGTACAAAAATATGAAAAGACAGTTTTGGTGGATTGGCATGAAGAAAGATATAGCAGACTTTGTCAGCAAATGTTTTACTTGTCAACAAGTAAAGGCAGAGCATCAAAGACCAGCAGGACCATTACAATTGATGGAAATTCCACAGTGAAAATGGGAGCATATCAGTATGGATTTTGTGATGGGATTACCATTGACTAAGAGAAAACATGATTCCATTTGGGTAATTGTTGACAGGCTTACTAAGTCAGCCCATTTTCTGGCAATCACAAAGACACAATCATTAGAGGATTTAGCCAATTTGTATATTAGAGAGATTGTGAGACTTCATGGTGTGCCTGTGTCTATTATTTCAGATAGGGATGCCAGGTTTACAGTAAAATTTTGGAGGAGTTTACAGATAGCATTGGGTACACAATTGAAATTTAGCTCAGCTTTTCACCCTCAAACAGATGGACAATCAGAGAGAACCATTCAAACACTAGAAGATATGTTGAGGGCGTGCAGTTTAGACTGGAAAGGCAGTTGGGATGAACATTTACAGTTAATTGAGTTTGCATATAACAACAGCCATCATGCAAGCATAGGAATGGCACCATATGAAGCATTATATGGTAGACCGTGTAGGTCACCTGTTTGTTGGGATGAGGTTGGTGAGCGGAGATTGATTGGGCCACAGATTGTACAGGATTGTGTAGAAAAGGTTGAGTTGATTAGAAAAAGATTACTTACAACTCAGAGTAGGCAGAAAAGCTATGCTGATCAAAGAAGGAGAGATCTACAATTTGCTGTCGAGGATCACGTATTTCTGAAAGTTTCACCTACTAGAGGAGTAATGAGATTTGGCAAGAAAGGTAAACTCAGTCCAAGGTATATTGGACCATTTAAAATCTTAAGAAGGATTGGAGAGGTGACATATCAGCTGGCTTTACCACCATCGTTGTCAGGAGTTCATGATGTATTCCATGTGTCCATGTTAAGGAAATACATGCCAGACTCATCACACGTTATAGATCATGAACAGTTGGAAATTCAGCCGGATCTTACATATGAGGAGAAGCCAGTTCGCATTCTCGATCGGAAAGAACAAGTGCTCAGAACGAAGACAATTCTATTGGTGAAGGTATTGTGGAAAGGTATCTCAACAGAAGAAGCCACTTGGGAGATGGAAGATGATATGAGGAACAAATATCCGTAGCTATTCGGTACGTATTGAGTAAATTTTTAAATTTCGAGGACGAAATTTGTTTAAGGGGGAGAGATTTGTAACACCCGAATTCATCCCGAAAGATAGTTAAATATCTTATAGTTAGTCTATATGAATTTTATGTTACCTTAATTAAAGTCTAATACGTTGAACGGTATTGTTTAACAAACTTTATTAAGTAAATCAAATAGATATCTCAATTTAATAATGTGTAACTTTTTATAGGGATGTCAGAATAAGGTCAATATTAGGCCCGTTGGAAAGAGAACTTAAAGATCTACAAGTTTCATGTTGAGCATATTTTTAAATTTTGACGTTTGATTGGCTATAAATAAGATAGAATGGATTAATCTTTTAAAACTCTGTTACTATTAGATTTTTAAGGGTTTTTGTGAAAAAAAATCCCTCCCTCTTATATCCCTCTATTTACTTATACGAAAAAAATAAAAACAAAAAAAACAAATGCCACGTTCTTTCCCCCCCCACCCCCCTTCAACCTTATCCATCCCCCCTCCCTTCTTATCTTCCTCCCTAAATATCTCCTCTTCCCTCCCCACGTGTCCCCACCCTCCTCCCAATCCTCTTCTTCTTATCCATCTCTTTCCCCCTCCCTATAAATACACCCTCTTTCCCCCTTTCTCTCACGCATCGACACTCCTCCCTCCATCCCTCTTCTCTCATCTCCTCCCTCCCAACACACACACACTCTCTCTCTCCCTCTCCCTCCCTCACGGTTCTCCAACTCTCCCTCCCCTTTTATTATTATTATTTTTCTCATCTTTCTCTCTCTCTCCCCCATCTCTCCCTCTCTCTCTCACTCATGTTCTCTCACCTCTCTCTCTTTATTATTTTTTTTCTTCTCTCTCTCTCTTTCTTTCATCTCTAATCTTTCTCTACTTTCTCTCTCTACTATTTTTTACTTTCTCTCTCTACTTTCTCTCTCTAGACTTTCTTTACTTTTTCTCTCTACTCTCTTTATTTTTTCTATATTCTCTCTACTTTCTCTCTACTCTATACTTTCTCTCTCTATTCTCTCTACTCTCTATTTTTCTCTCTCTACTTTCTCTCTCCACTTTCTCTCTATACTTTCTCTCTAGTTTTTCTCCCTCTACTTTTCTATCTACTCTCTCCACTTTCTTTCTCTACCCTCTCCACTTTCTCTTTCTAGTTTCTCTCTCTAATTTCTCTCTTCTCTCTCTTCCCACTCTCATCCTCTTATTAATAAACGGAGAAGATAATATAGCATCAGAATAATTAATAACAAGTTTGGACAGAGGATTTGAAACTTATTTGGACAATTTCACTATTCTTCACGTATCTGGGACGGGAAAATCATCTTGTCCTACGCAAGGACTTTTACGGGAGTTCGGGTGAGATACTAAAGTCAATTCGAAAGTCCATTCTAAAGGTAGGCATGATAAACCGAGTGCATGTTATTTGTTATTTATATTTCTTTGATTTGATTTTATTTGAAATGTAATTTAAGTCATTGATTTATTTAACCCAATGATCTATGTTTAGAATCAGTTATTTATTTAGTTACCATTCTGTAGAAATATTATTTTTCTCTCTAATCTCTCTCTACTTTCTCTCTAATCTCTCTCTACTTTCTCCTTCTACTTTCTCTCTACTCTCTCTACTTTCTCTCTCTACTTTCTCTCTCTACTCTCTCTCTACTCTAATCTCTTCGAATGTTATATAATAGTAATTTATTTAAATTTGACCCACTACCCTTTGATTAAAATCTAATTCCTGATATTAAAATACGATCCAGTTATTTTGTAAGGTTCAATGACAAGTATTAAGTATTGAGACGACTATATAATAAGCATCATAATAAGAATAAAAATTTGATTAAGCATATGAACTGTGTCACTTTAAGGAGGTGTGGGGCGACAAACCGTAGTTAGCTTCCGCTACGGGATTAGGCCCATTTCCGATGACAATCGGACTTCTGAAAAATCCGGAACCCAGAATAAGAAAATTTTCTGGGGAATGGTGGAGTATTAACTCCCGATCCTGCGTGGTTGATCAAGGCCGACAGGCTCCAGCGTTTAGACCATTTATCTTTATGTCGACGTATGGATGCCTAGGTATGTGTTTGCTACTGTTTTTAGTGACGGGATACCTGTCCAACATATGCTGCCAAATAATATGAAGCTCAAATTTGATATATGACTTTAATATGATCTGAAAATAAGTTCATCTGTATAAGCTCTGATTTAGCTAAGATATGTATTATGCCATTTATATGTAAGTCAGATAAGATTTGTTATACGCATTCGCTTATAAATATGAAAATTATTTTGCTCTATTATATTTCCTTCGCATTCATAGTATATGTACAATCCAGTGAAATTGTGATTAGCTTTATATCATGGATTTGCACAGTTTAGTATATGATAAGCATGTGATTGGTTTTAATGCCTACTGAGTCTTTGGACTCACTTTCGTTGTCTAACCATTTCAGGAAATTGACCAGTGTGCGTCTTGACTCCGACGGGCGGTAGGTCGGAGGATGATCCCGAGTTTAGTTTGGATTCCGCCGCGCAGAATAAATAGATTTAGTTTTTCTTTGAATAATGAATGTAAATATGACTTTTGGATAGAGATATGTAGTACTCTATATACGATGTAAATTATGCGTATTTATTTTATGGAAATGGTATGGTTATGTTTCTTTTAGAATATGTGATGGTTTGGCCTTTATTGCCTTGCAAATATTCGGCCCACAACACTTCCGTACATCCGCTGTGACGTCCCCGGACACGATACGGGATCGCGGTAAGGGGGCGCCACAGAACGACTCAAAGGCAAGATCGTCACAGACAGAGGAACAAGCCGCCAATCGGTCTAATCCTAAGCCATAAGAAATGACACTCCGCAGAAAACAACTCACGGAGACCTGAGGGAACACTAAAGACCCTCAGACACGCCTGGATACGCAAACCAAGGTAAGACGATACCTCGAGGCATCCAGAACCAGTGTCTCGGGCTGGACAAAACCGCCAAGACACCACACACAAGGTCACCCGTCAACCGCTGGGTCACCCCGGGTTGACCGGAACCCAACCAAAGACACACACACAAGAGTAGGATAGAGAATCCTACGACATGCAAGAGAACTCTTGCCTACCTTACAACGTAGTCCTAGCCCTCATAGGACATCAAGAGACATCCACGGGACAACGGGCAGACCACAAGGCCAAGCCAAGACAAGCGGAAATCGGAATCACAGAAATCGGAGCACAAGGCATGTAACGCACCACCCTTAGACCGTTACATGAACGTGACGGTCTAAGCCTAGGCCGTTACACCCAACGTGACGGTCGGGGAACAGGCCGTCACACACACCGCCCTAACCAACTCTAGAAACGCAAAGGCATGTAACGGCCAGCACCAGGCGCGTTACACCAGCCTGACGCGCCCGACCGGGGCCGTTAGGGCCAATAACCCTCAAACTCAAAACACACTCGGAGCATGTAACGCGCTAGACCGAACGCGTTACAGCCACCTAACGCACGGGGACGAGGCCGTTAGAGACAACGACGCAACCACCCCAACTCAGCCAAAACAGTATGTAACGGCCTGGGACAGGCGCGTTACACACACCTAACGCACGGGAGCACGGCCGTTAGGCGAACCGACTCACTCGGTCAAACACGGTCAAACAGAATGTAACGGCCTGGGGCAGGTGCGTTACGCACACCTAACGCGCTAGGGCAGGCGCGTCAGGGGAACCGCCTCAAAAGGTTAACGTTAGTCAACCAGAATATAACGACCTGGGACAGGCGCGTTACACTCACCTGACGCACAGGGGCAAGCGCGTCAGAGGAACTGACTTAACCCAAACATAAAACGACCAAATAGACGTAACGCGTCTCACGGGACGGGTCAGAGAGATGTGACGCACCACCCCTAGGCCGTCAAACTCTCAAAATCCCGAAGAATTCAAATCAACCCAGACGCTGTAACGGTCAGTCGTGGGGCCGTCAGGGCATGTAACGGTCCCTGGAACGACCGCCACACCAGTTACGGTGGAAAAATGGAGGGTTGGCCAAATCAGCCCGTTCCACGCCCCATTCACGCCGAAGCGCAGGGGAAACAACCCTCGACGATGAAAAACCACTCTAGGAGGCTAAAAAGCCCACATGCAAGCACAAAAACACAAGATCGGGGCGATTCCAACGAATCCACCCTAAGTGGGTCAACGAGATTCCCGGGCTCCTACCGGCCTTGAATGACCACCGATCAACACAAAACTAGCATGGATGGGATCCTAACATCCCAACGGTCAGTTAAACACTAACCGGGCTACAAATGGTGACCGTTTTCCGACGAACCCTACAAAACCCGAAAATCACGGTTTAGGCTAAACAAGCCCAAACTCGGCCGTTTCCACGCCAAACGATGTGCAAGGGCAGGGAAAACGAGCAGGAGGAAGTGAGGAACCATCACCCTACCTTCACCGAAGAAACCGAGCCCCGAAGGGACTAAACCGCGCCGAAAACCACGTCGCGAGCTCGAACACCGGCTTTGAATCCACCGTTCGGGATCGCGCCAAAACCATTCCGATCCTCGCTCCATCACGCACCCAGCCAGCTCCACAGCATCCCCAACACGTGCCTCTAGGTACCCCGTCTGCAGCCGGAGCCGAGAAGCCACAAGAGGAGAGGAAACGGGAGAGAGAGACGACGGCGGCGAATGAGAAGGAGGAGAGAGGAAAAGGAAAGAAAAGGAAAAGAAATTAAGAATTTTCCTAATTTCTGAAAAATCCGATTTCTGGCCCTATCTCTGAAAAATACGTAAAAATAGTCGAAACGACCGGCTCGAAGAGTACATCGTCGTTGTAGCATCCACGAGTAGAGGAACTGACAAGTAAACTCACCGTAGGGTTTCGTAACTAGTACGAGAGAAAAACCCACACGGATCGTAAAACTCAACTCGGAAGCCACCAAAGCGAACCGAAACTCACCGAAACCAATCCAAAAGATCCAACAAAGATCTAGCAAGACCTACCAAGGATCCAGGGCATTACAGAGGGGACGATGGAATCTTCTACCAAAAGTTACATACAGAGAACAGAGCTACTGACCTTGCTATAGTAAGAGAGAGGTTGCGCCCGCTTACACCCTGATAGAGAAAATCTCCCGCACGACCTTACCACCCAGCGAGCACTCTCCGAGTGTCCACTGGGAGCGACGAGCACTAGTTTGGGGGACCTACACGTCTCTCAGATCTCCTACATTGACCTCCTTCTACACTTTCTCTCTCGTTCTTCTCAGTTCCTCATTTACAACCGTTGCTGACTTGAACATCGGAGGGTTGTCCCTTGGGGTAGCACCCAGGACTCCTTCTGAGGCTCTTTGCTTTTGATGTTTGCAGGCTTTCACGAGGTGCTGGACGACATCCCTAACAAATAAATAGAGAATGTGGTACGTGGCGTAGAAACCAGGTTTCTACCTCTACACCCTCCACCTCAAAAATCAAACTATCCTTCAAGAAAAACTTTCTTTCTCATGGTCTACAATAAGAAAATCCCCCAATTATTTTCTATCAAAGTAGAAATTATCCTTATAACCTATGTCCTTCAAATATTTTGAAATTATCCTTATACTCTCACATTTATGATATTTTTATTAATACTTCTAAAATCTCTTAATCCGAGTTGTGATACCCTTGCAGTTATATCCTATGTAAACATTGGTAACTCATTCACGTGAGATTATCATTTTGCTCTCATTTTTATTGAAAGGATATAAAGAGAGAAAAAATTGGCAAGGGCAGCCATCTCTGGCACTGGCGAGATTGGGAGACAAAGAGAGAAAAGGAGAGCAGGGGGAGGTTAACATAGAGAGGGGGTTGAGTGGGACTAAAGAGGAGTGGGCAGTTGAGGGGACGGAGAGGAGGGGAGAGGGTGACTGGAGAGGCGGTGGGAGGGTGGTCGGAGGGGAGAGGAGGAGAGTGAGAGGGAGACAATGTGTGCGTGCACACACTCACACATAGAGAATCGAGCATATGAAAGAGGGAGGAAGGTGTCGGAGGGGGTCTCTACTGCCTGCACCAACTGGGCCATTTTTTGCACACCTGCGTGCACACACACACAGAGGGTAATCTCTCTCGCTAGACTCGGTGATCGGTAGGCACCCTGCGGCGGAGGTCGTTGTTATCCATACATGGAAGATCATCGTGGATGAGTGACATGGTGTGGATCATCTCCACAATGCATGGCCACGGAGTCCCCATTGCTTGTCCAGACACGCTTGTAGCCAACAAGAAGAGAGTATCTCACCCCCTCGTTGATCCTCTATGGCTGTGTAAGTGGCACAACTAAGTCCAGCGTCTGGTTCACAACCACTACCTTTACCACCATGTACCCCTTGAAATCAAACTCCACTACTCATGCCTCCCCCTCCTGCATAGTGGAGGCACAACTGCCATTATTGATATCAGCAAAGCAAGAAACCCTTCGCCTTTGGGCGAGCCACATCGAGGAGGAGGAGGGGAAGTAGCGAGCGGGAACGCTAGAAGAGGCATGAATTGGGTGTAGCTTTGCTAGGAGAGGAGAGTCGCTCGCCAGATGTGAACGCGTCACGTGGTGGACTGAGAGAGAGAGATGGGGTTTCTCCCTCTCTGGGTGAAAGTTAAAAAATGATGAAATAAAAACGCGTGCGTAAAAAGGATGATGTAGAAAAGATGGTAGAGAGTATGACCTGAAAGGTCACTCTGTACGGGGACGTAGAGCCTAGACTTACCGGACCTTCGGTACAGGGCGGAGAACAGGATCCGAAGACCCTCTCACGCAAACTGAACCCCTTCCCGGTAGGCGTGACCTACCATTCCGATGGCAACTTTCTATATACCGAGTGCGAACCTGGGACTCTACGTAGTAGAAGTTGGCGGACACAAAAAACACACGTAGACTCAGAATTTAGAACGGCATATCACTCCTCACACAATAATAATAACATGAATATAAACAGTAAGCAGACCACCGCAGGATATTGATCCGTGCGGGGTTTTAACAACAATATAACAAAATGCAGAAAGGAAGTGCAGAAAATAAATGACCACGGTGAAATGACGCACCGCGGCCGATTATAGTACAAACAGACCCGAGATTTAGCTATCCGCGGGTATTATAGACAGAAATTAAAATTTACTACAAACACGCGTTTGGTGGTGTGATCGCCAGGGACCGAGGGCCCCGAACTGGTTGATTGATCGCTTGGCCTTTGACGCGGGATTTGCGCGGGTTCCTTCTTCCTCTTCGTTCGACGGGTCGAAGAAGGGGGCTTTTGACTGGTTACCCTGCAAAATAAACAAACACAGGAGACTAAGTCAGAAAAGTGACATCATATGATAGCAGTTTATGAGATAAAACATTAATAACTAAATAATAGACTGAAAATACAATAAAATACGATAATAAGAAACAGAGTCACTGCTGATTATGCAAGCACGAGAGGGAGCGGTGGGACGAAACGACTTCCCCATATACGGGAACACGCGGGAGCGCTGATTAGGCCGAAGGCCGCTTTTATTCCTACACGTCCAAAAGGATAAAATAAGACTAATATAGATGAACACAACAATATTTACATAAATATATATGTAAGTATCCATCTATACATACATATATATTTAAACATATATATACATATATATGAGAGTAGTTACGCATAATAAATATATATATATACATATATTAATTTATTTACTTGCTAATATACACACACACACATATATATATATATACGTATATAAATACACACACACACACACACACACACACACACACACACACAGATATATATATATATATAAGTTCAAGTATCATAGACAATAAATGGTATCACCTTTCACCACAATAGATATAACTCTTATTATTAGACCTCTCCTTCCATCATGAATATATACATGCCAACGCGATGGGTTTACAAAGCTTGGATAACATGGTAGGACGCCCACGTGAGTATGTTTGGGAATAGAACCTGGGGTGCTTCTGAAAGAGTTCTTTTGAGCCTTCTGCAGAAAGAACATGATATGTTTAGCTTAAGCACCTATAAAGCACATACTCATGTGTGTGCATGTGTGTGTTATGTGAGAGACAATGAGAAAGGGGGCAACGTGAGAGAGAAAGATAAAGAGAGAAAATGAGAGAAAATGAGAGAAAATTCCCTTCTGTTTCTTTTTGTAGATTTTTATATCTGATTTTTATACATACGGTATATAGTAAAAGACATACATAAGATATATATATATATATATATAATGTATATATATATTTATATATATCAGAAATAGAGAGAATACATGAGAGGAAGGGAGAATAGAAAATATAGAAGGAAGAAGGTGAGAAGGAGAGAGAGGGGATCGGATAGGGGAGAGAAGATATGAGGGACAATGAGAAATAGAGGGAGAGAGGGAGGGGGAAATAAAAATAAAAGAAAGGAGGTGAGAGGGATCGAGAGAGAGAGGGAAAGATAGGGGAGAGAAGACGTGAGAGAGAAGAGAGGGAGGGAAGGATGTGGATAAAAATAATAATAAAAAAAGGAAGGGATGAGAGAGTTCGAGACAGGGAGAAGACAGAGACGGGTGAGAGAGGGAGAGAGAGAAGACGGGGCTAGAGAGAGACAGAGAGGGGGAGAGAGAGAGAGAGAACGAGAGAGAGAGAGAGAGAGAGAACGAGAGAGTGAGAGAAAGAGAGAGGGAGAAACGGCGGGGGGAGAGAGAGAGGACGCGAGAGAGAACAGAGAGAGGGAAAGAGAGAGAGCGAATGAGAGAGAGAGAGGGGGGGCGTCCGCGACGAGGGTGTGAGCTCGGTGGGGACGCAACGACGACGGCGACCGGCGGGTGCAGCCGAAGGTGGAGGTGGCAGCGGCGGCAGACGGTCGGACGGTGGAGGCGGAGCTCGTGCGGCTGGCTCGCGGTGCAACGGAGGAGGGGTGTGGGTCAGCGAGGTGGGGGTGCAGTCACGGCGTCCGGTGTGGTGAGAGTTGTGGAGCGGACGTGGCCGGTGGCGACGTGGATGGCGTGGAGCTTGCTACGTCGGTGGCAACGGTGGAACGGCTGGTGGAGCTTGCTACGTGGGCGGCGACGGTGGAACGGCTGGTGGAGCTTGCTACGTGGGCGGCGACGGTGGAACGGCTGGTGGAGGGCCGGGAGTGGCAACATGGAGTGGGGACGATGGACGTAGCCCACTGCGGCAGTCGGGGGAGATCACGGGCGATGGTGGCAGCGGCGATGGTAGAGGGACCGGCAGTGAGAAGTGCAAGGGGCGAGGGTTTCAGTAGTGGCCAGAGGTGGGCAGCAGGTGCGGCAGTAGCGGCGGTCGTGAAGGTGGCTTGCCGGTGTTGTGGAGGGAGGCGGCTTGGTGCGGCGGGCGTGGGGGAGAGACGGGAAGTCTAACGATGGTGATGGTAGGAGGCCTAAGGGAGAGGAAGAAGGAGTTGTTTTTTTTGGAAGAGGTAGAGGATCCTTTTGGAAGGAGGGAGTGTGTGTGGAGACTAGGGGGGAGGAAAGAGATGTGGACGTGATGTCAACATGAGAGGGATGTGAGAGGAGGGAAATTCCTCCTGCCCGGTTGTTAGGTGTAAAAGACAAAAGGAGAGAAAGTGGGATGGAGATGTATGAAGGAGAGAGATAAGGTGGGGTGTGATGAGAAAGGGATGGGTTGTGTTAGATAGATGGGTTTCGATTTGGTTAAGTCTAGAGGAGGGATTAAGTGTAGAGAGGATTAGTGAGTGGGGACATAAGAACGATATGTGGGGGAATGAAAAGGAATGGAGAAGAAAGATGGGGTGGGGAAGAGTGTGTTCACGTGGGCTAGGAGTTGACATGAGATAAAAGAGGGGATTATGTGGATATGTTAGAAAGTGGAGTGATTAGTGTGTAGGTTAGTGAAAAGGTAATGGGAGGATTAGTGAGAAAATAATTACTTAAAATACTTATTTATATAAAGAATTAATAGAATCAATATATGTATATAGATAAGTAGGATGCTTATTTATATAAAGTATATATATATATATATATATGTATATATATATATATATATATATATTAATAGAATTACATAATTTCTTTTTTGACATTTTATTATTTATTATTATTATTTTTGATTTATTATTATTATTATATTTACACAGTCGGAATTGTAGAAATTATTCAAATAAGTGAATGTGTAAGCCATTTTAGGGCATCGTGGTGTAATATGAGATTTACCCGCAAAAAATGTGAAAACGGCGTGTCTACAGCTGCCCCGCCTTGGCGTCTGCTTTGTAGGGACATGACATGTAATGGAATGGAATGAAATGTATGGAATGAAGTGAAAAGCATGTGCCAAGGTGTGATGAGACACGCCTTCATCATTTTCCTGATGAGAATCTTTCCTAAGTTTTACCGAAGTAACCTTGAAGAATGTTCTCCGAAATCCGCCATTGTTTGGATGATAAATAAACAAGGAATGACAAAATGTGCACTGGGGCACAAACAACTAAAAGGACCAACTTCACAGTGCGGAAGTACCTGGGTCGTAAACCTACAGGTTTCACCATTGGAGAGCGGTTACCAGTCATTGTGGACGTGCTGCAGCCAAGGTGGGTCTGAGAGGAATAAAAGAGATGATTTGGAGACAAATCCAAACAATAGTTTCTTCCAGAGAAACATCCCAAGACAACCTCGGGAAAACTCGGTGCTCGACTCTGAATGGAATATCTCATATTTCAGAATGTTTAAACACAGTGGCTTACACAATCAACTTAAGTGAATGATTCTCACAATGAGATCAACTGGCCAATGTTAAGCTGTGGAGATTGGGTCGGGATACCGATTCGATGGGTTGGTAATGAGCCAGAGCCCGTTTATCGCTACACCGAACGGAACCATCGTCCCCATTCTAGCACAACTTAACGGCCTGTCCATTGGTCAAAAAGCATCTTCCGTAGCTCAAGTAGTGACTACATTCCAGGAACAGGGGGCTATGGAATACACTATTGTGGTAGCGGAAACGGCGGATTCACCTGCTACATTACGGCTCGGACTAAATACAATGCAGGACAAAATGCAGAGATATACATGTGAGAGGGATGATCTATTTTTTTTCTTTTCCTTTTTTATCTTTTTTTATCTTTCCCTTTTTCTTTAAAATTTACATAGAACATTTTCACAACGATAACAAAATACAATCATGAAGACATAGTTATTTAAGGCAATCATGATAGGACAGAATTATCAACAATCATGACATGATAGAATTATGAACACAATCATGACAAGACAGAGTTATTAACACAATCATCAAAAGACATAATCATAACATGACCAATCATACAGGACTAATAATCATAACACGACAAACTGTTGATGACGACTTTGATTCCTTTCTATTCTATAAGTAGCTCATATGCGAACCAGGAAGAAGCACAAGCACGAATTCCCTAAAGAGAAGCAAGGGAGAGAAAGAGTGATCTTAGCCCTTTGACTTGAGATGGAAGGCGAATCCTCGCATCCCGTGAAGAGAAGCAGGGCTAGCAATGAGATCCAACGGCTTAGAGACCTTGAAGGGCATCTGAGTGAAAGAATTTACTCAGGACTGGTGAGTTGACTCACTTTCTAGTTTCTGTATGACTTCTCCTCCACTTCTCAACATTTCCTTTCCTTTTCAGCCATATCCTCTCTTCCCGGGCCCAAGGAAGTTCTCAAAGCTGCCCTGGCTATCGAAGCTCACTTCGAATATGACCATTGGCATGAGAGCTGTGATTTCAAAATGGCATCTCCAAGGACTGGTGATTCACGCCAAACACTATGACAAGATTTACATGGATTGGGCAGCCATGGGTGCACTGGTAGAAATTTGGCACCCTCAAACTCACACCTTCATTTTCCCCACTTTTGAAGCAACAATTCTTCTTGAGGAGGTGGAGTTGCTGCTCGATTTGAAGGGATTTAAGAAGGATGGCAAGATAAAGATCTCGCGCATGCTGAAAAATGTGACTTCTGAGGAGGTTCTCGGAAGTTTCATGCCATCGAAGGCTATCAAGGCAGTCCAAACTCGACATGGAATTAACTTACAAAAGCTTGCAGAGGACCATGAGTGCCCTGGAAGAATCGACAAGTGATGATCAGCTGGAGAAACCGATGAAGGGGTTCACAATCTGCTTAGCGGGAGCTCTCCTATTTCCTTATACAGACAACATAGTGGAGGAGGACCAATTGAGCACCATTTGTGGGATTTGGGATGGCAAGAGAGTGGGGCCCGCCATCCTTGCCTATCTCTACAGCGGCCTCACAGCTTCCAGCATGGGTAAGCCTCCTTTCGGTTGCATACTCCTTCTAAATTGCTGGATTGACTTGCATTTCAAATTTGACCACCACGAGGGGATGACGACTACCTCAAAAATCTTCCAACAAAGTCCACTTTACCACATAGCCGATGTGTTAGGCTTTAGTGGTAATGTGGTAAATCGCGCTCCTTGGTTGAAGAAACGCGAAGACTGGAGGAATCACTACAGCACTATGATGCAGAACATGTTCACTTATGCGCCAACATGTTTACTGTCATGTGAACTCCTCACGAGGTCTTTCCCAGATGTAGAGCTGTAGCTTGTCGGTGCGACTGAGTTTGCTCTATACAATGCACATCGGTGTTATACTCAGATTGGCCTTGTTGACACCCGTTTTATACCCAATAAGTCGGGTCATCTCCTTATTTATTCAATATGATGCTCCGAGTTGTTCACTCTTCATTGAATTCCTTTTAATCAGTTGAAGCCTGTTTTCTGGGTCTCAATTCCTGGATTAGACCTGGTTCCTGGTGGCACTTCGTTCAAAAGCTTGGCAATCCCTCCATTCTATTTTCTTGAAAATCAATGATAATAACGGTCTGGACTAGGCGCGTCATTTCATAATAACGCATGAAGCCTAGGCCGTTACTCTTTGAAGAGTCCCAAGACTTAGGGCCTCGTTGTCCTTTGATAATAACGGTCTACTCTCTAGCCGTTTTTTTCCTTATGACGCCCTATGCCCTGGCCGTTACTTACTTGCAGAGTCCTATTGTTTAGATCTTCTTCCCGTCGATCTTATCCTTTGGATAGGGTTGAAAATGACGGTCGTTCCTTGATGCGTTACTTCCAAGTGGCGGTCTATCGTGCAACCGTTACTTCCTTCAGAGAGTCCTGACAGTTCAGGCCTTTTCTCTGCTACTCCGTGGACGAGATAGGGTTTTGGATTGGCGTTATCTCCTTCAATTCTAATCCTCAGGACCTCTCGTTTGTTTCTTTGGACTCTTGTTGATATTATCCTCAAGGATTTGCTAAGGATTATCCTCCTTTCTTGGCTGATTTATCTTCAACTCGACCCATGAGTTTTGAAGGTCTATAAATAGAACCTTTGATTTCATGATCAAGGGGGGGAGATTTTTGATTCACGACGAAGTGCTGCCGAACCCAGGAGCCATCTTCATCCAGGAGGAGTTGCTTCCCACGTCCATCCATCTTCCAGTCAAGGGAGTACTTTTGTTTTGATCTTTCAAGTTCATCTTTGCATGCTTGAGTTCTTCCTTGATCTTTTTAAACAAAGCATTGTCCCTCCTCCTCCTCCACGTTTTTTCACTGTTGTTTTAAGCATACAAACATCCTCCCAACTTTTGAAAACGCCCAGAGGGGTTAAAAAACCAAAACTCCCCGATAATTCCCTCTCCTTTTGATGTTCTTAAGTTCTTTAAGAATTGATGCTATGCTTGTGAAGAGGGTTGATTGAGGTTGTCTTGTCTTGTCTTTCTATTTCTTTGGCAGGTTTACAGGTTCATTAGCACGAGGCCCAAGTCTTCTAGCCGGCTGGAAGAGTTGGAGTTAAAAGAATTCAAGCTTTACTACTGCAGGTTGTCTGACGGTCTGGTTTAGGAGCGTCACTCTCTTCTGGCGGTCTAGGGTGGGACCGTTACTTATAAGCGACGCACGGGTCTCTGGCCGTCACTTTCAAGCTGATCTGCAGGCTTTCTTTGGTTTTCTCTCCCGTGGGCGGGTGCTTCATCCTCCTATTTCCAAGGTATATTCGAGTCTTTGACTTGTGTTTACTTTGGTGGCGATCACATCTTTCCTTAGTGCTGGGCAATAGCTATTTCCTTCATCACATCTTTATTTCCTTGCTTGTTCCACCCCTAGTGGTGTGTTTTTATTTACTCCTTGCTCCACGCCCCGGCGTGTGTTTTTCCTTTTCCTTAGCGTGATTTGATTGAGATAGCATGCCCATGCTAGAGCTAGCTATGATTGCCTAGGTTCATGTTCACATGTTCATAGGTTTGAGCAGATCTTTGATTGCTTGTTTGTCATCTTGCCATATCACTTAGCAGACCTCAAAAGTAAGATCAAAGATAGGCAAACAAACGATCAACAGATAATTTTTTGGCGATCACGGTGGGACAACTAGTGCCAATCGTGCTTCTGATTCTTGTTTAAACTTGCCATCATCCGTTTGTTCAGTTGTCTTTTGATCCCTTTGTTATTGCCCGTCTTTCTGGTTTTCTGAATCATAAGACGGCCCTGTCTCGGCGCGTTACAGTGGTGTGACGCAGGGACATCAGGCCGTCGCTTGTGTTTTGTGGTGTGAGCTTTCACGGGTTTTCCTGTTACTTCAGTTTGTTTTTGGTCCCCTGGCTATTACGACGGTCCGAAACCCCTGCGTTACATTATTTATGGCGGTCTGGCCTCTGACCGTTATTTCTCTCTGACGCAGTGGCCTTCGTCCGTCACTCTCCTGGCAGGTATGCATCCGAGGTGCATTTATTTCCGCAGTTTTTGGCTGTGATTTGTTGCTTGGGTGCTGTTTGATTTCTGCCATCATTCTGTTCATATCTTGATATCATTATGTGTACTCTTGTTTGCTAGATTCTAGGCTAGACTTTGCATGCACTCCGGTGCACATAGGGTCATCCATCTTTTCATATATTAGACTGCATTTTCCTACCTTGTTGTGAAGACCTCTCGCCTCCATATTCCTTGGGGCCGACTAGGAAATCACAGCAGGGACCTCCATAAGTCCCCGCGAGCCGTGGATTCCCACACGGACGCCGGGCCGGTTGTACCTTTTCCCCCCTTTTTTGTCTAGGGTTGCATAAGTGAAGGAGAGGTCACACTTAAGGTTAAGCCAAGTCCATATCAACCTCCTATTAGGAACCCATTTGGAGAAAGCACACATCAATCAATTCCCTAAAGTTCCAAAGGAGAAACCATAAAGAAATTTTGTTTGCATCATCTTAAGCAACT
>JAHNEJ010002561.1:0-26774 GCA_022559845.1 Amorphophallus konjac | reverse complement strand
CCCCCCCCTGAATACTTGCACCGAACCCAACACCATCTTGGTGGGAGGAGGTAGGAAGTAGTGAGTAGTGAAAATCACGGAGGGGTCACTTGGGTACCCGAGTTCCCATGTGGAGGGATCAAATGGATCAAGTTTGGTTAGGTTCTTGGCGAAGTGGGTGTCATCAATTCCTTGGATTGAGAAAGCCCATTCCATAAATCTCCCAATGTAAGTTGGGACCTCTCCAGTGGGAAAAATGAAGGGTGTGATTGGTGGGTGTGGCTCGTCCCAAGGGATGGGTTTGGGGTTCACTAGGGATGTAGTGGCGGGGAAGCAATAGGTAAGGGCCTGCTTGGGCCTCAAGTAATGGGCTTTGGGAAAGGATGGGGAGTAGATAATGGTGAGGGAAGGAAAGGGGAGACGTTGGCATTGGAGTTCCCAAGGGAATGGGTCAAAAGGATCAAGGAACCTTGGGACTTTGGGGATGTGTGTCTCACTTAAATCCTCAAATTGGATCGGCCTAGTCATAAGATCCCAAATGTGTGTTTGGTCCTCCCTAAGTGCAAAGGGCGGTGGGACATTGGCCTCAATGGGATGGATCGGCTTCCTACCCGAGACAACAAGTTCTAGATTGTGGATAAGGTCGGGTTCCTCGGGTGTAGGGAGGAGTAAAAGGAGGTCACTAGTGTAGCAACCCACAGTGCAGACTGAGGTGATGGACCCGACACATAGGTGAATGAGGTCAAGCCTCTTAGGTTGGTCGGTTCCCAGAGCCAACATGCTAGTCAGCTCAAGTTGCCATTCTAGGCCCTTTATAAGATCATCCAAAGTCTCTACCTCATAATAGGATTGGAATGTGGTGTGAAAGGAGTTAATGGGCACTACTTGGGAGTGGTGCTCCTGGAGCGGGCAAAGTGGGCTTGGGCTTCCCAAGTTTGGACATTTCTTTAACCAATGGGCTAGAGATTCCCCTATGATTATCTGACTTTCTTTGGCAAAGGTGGGGAGAGTCGGGATTCTAGACCAATCATCTTCTCGAGCTTGGATGTGGATACTCCTAACTGCACCTAACTGTAGGTCAATGGGTGGGATGGGGATTTCCGGGCCCGACTTATTGCATTGTGCCTCATATTCTTCCTCCCATTCAAGGGTGGCCTCATGCACCTCAATCACACTCTCAAGTTCTCTTTGGGGAGGGAAAACTACCTCCTCTATGCTTAAGCTAGACAATCCTCTTGAGGGGCACTACCCTGCGTAGTGTCCAAAGCCTTGGCACCTAAAACCTTGTTGTTTACCACTACCTGCGGTTGCCCCACTTGCATTTGGCTCTTTGAAATTTTCTTCTATACGGGGAGTGGGACAACTAAGGGTGACCCTTGTGATGGTGGGGGAAGGATTGGTAGGCTGCGATGAGGTACTTCCACTTGGGTTAGGTGCTGGAGCCTTCATGGGAGGGACCGGTCAGTTAGGGGTCTCTTGCCCTTGGGATCGGCCGACCGTGGAGGGGTGGAAGTGGGTCACCCATGGTTTTGGGGAGAGTTGGTGGTGGTGAGGGTTAGGTGGTAGGGTGCTAAGGTGGTGGTTGGGGTAGGGTTGGTAGAGAGCCATGGTGATTGAGCCATGTGAGTGGCCTTAGGCGATCCAGGTGGGGATTGGAGTGTTGTCGGGCTCCTTGGATTATGGCTAGCCTTGTAGGGGGGAGAGGGTCGGGGTGCGTAAACCTTCCTAAGTGGTGAGGACACCAGAGCAAGAATACGGCTCGACTCAGAGAGTCGTCGGTACCGGACACGCAACACGACTCGGTCGACACCGACCTCATTGTGGCTGGGGGACAGTCTGGAGTCCGCCCCGGAGCTTTGACACTTTAGTACGTATTTTTATACGTATTTATATTTTGTACGTATTTGGGTCGTATTTATATTTTGTATGTATTTGGGTCGTATTTGTATTTTGTACGTACTTGGTCGTATTTTGTATTGTGTACGTCTTAGGTGTGTCTTTGGCATGTATTTGGGTTTGCATCATTTTGGGATTTCAAATTTCAAATGGGTTCGAATTCAAACTCCAAGGAGGGAAAATGGAGCCCATAGAATTTAAATTTCAAATGGGTCAAACACAAACTCCAAGGAGCAATGATGGAGCCCATAGAATTTAAATTTCAAATGGGTTCCAAATCCAAACTCCAAGGAGTAATGATGGAGCCCATAGAATTTAAATTTCAAATGGGTTCCAAATCCAAACTCCAAGGAGTAATGATGGAGCCCATAGAATTTAAATTTTAAATGGGTTCCATGGAGCCCATAGAATTTAAATTTCAAAGGGATTCAAATTCAAACTCTAAGGAGGGAAGGTGGAGTCCAAACTCTATATATTATCATGTATTCCCCCTCTTGAGGGATTTGATGAATGAATGAATGAAAAATGAGTTTTGGCCAAGAGCATTTCCTTCTTCTTCTCCCCACTAGGGTGTGACACCCTCTATCTCTCCTCCCTCTCTTCCTCTTCCCTTGGGAGCAACTCCTAAGGTCTATTACAGGTTTCTTGGATGCTCCACAGGTGGGAGGCGACCTCCCCATCTTCTGCTCAAGCCGGGAGTCCCATTGATCAAGGTTTTGCAACAAGCTTAGAGGAGATGGCCCTTGCTGTCCTGCGCCCAGATCTGGTTGTCTGCCTGCAAAAATGAGTCCGGAAGATCAGGTTGGCACCCTCCTTTCCCATCCCCAAACCCTATTGAACCCTTCTAAGCTTTTCTTCATCCCCCTGTCCCCCACTTCCCCTGAAAACCCCATAGCCAAATTCGTCCAGTAGCGAAAGTTGTCTTCATATCCCTTTTCCTTGTGCAGGCTGTCACTGTGCAGACCTGTAGTAAACCAGAACCTAAAAGATCACGTTGGGACGCCATCTTCCCGACCTCTGATCACGTCGACCCCTTCTTCACTTCTCTTTCCCTACATGTCCCCTACCTCTCCTGAAAATCTCACATCAAATCTCCATTGGGGTGAAAACTTCCGTTTGGACCCATTTTGGTCGCGCAGACTGCTCCTGTGCAGTCCTGCCGCGATAGTGACAAAGCCCTTCCAAAGGAACATTCCTATATACATCTTCAAATGACCTGATATATTCAGCATTGCTTCACCACGTCCAAAACCATCCTCTAGAATTTTATTGCAAGTGTCTGAGCCCCCGTTCCCTACTTATCCCATCCACCTTCATAGCTCTCAGTTCTGACTGCACTGGACTGCAGAACTGAACCCCATCTGTTTTCACTTTTCACGCCCAAAAACTCCACTACGCGCCACCCCACCACTGCTACCCAGTCATCCCACGACCCTCACCTATCCACCAGAGAAAACCCCACCCAATTTGCCATCCGTAGGACCTGGTTCAAGCCCAATCTTCGACCTGTGGTCCTGCTGCCAGAGGACAGACCAGAACGTGTAGGGCCTGTTGCAAAAGTCGCAACATCGACCTTCAGTACTCCGTTGCAGTCGCCACTTCACCGGTGTCCCTGGGACACCCCCACCAGCGCCTACGCTGAGTTTTGTGACCAACAGACGAGCAGAAGGTCACGTGCCAGGGTCTTTGTCCAGCTGCTCTCCTACACGCGCGCAGACCTGATAGCAGCCTGCCCCCCGCTCGCGACCACTCCGGAGGTTCTAGCCGGCGTCGTCGGCTTCCCTCATCTTCCAGGAGGCTCGCCATCCCCCACAGCATGCTACCAGGGACATTGGCGCCTTCCTCAGCCTTCGTGACGTGCCACTCTTGCTGCTCGTCCCAGTTCGTACCGACTCGCGGCGGCTCGCGTACGACGAGGTTCACCGACCCGGCACCCGTCACCCCACGTTGCACGACCCTCGGGTCCCGCTGTGTAGCCTTTTACCTCCCTACGAGGAGTGGGCTGTGTTTGGTTGTACTCGTTTAGCATTGTACCGGGGATCGTGTGACTTGTCCGGGCTTCTTCCCCACGCCCCAAGCGTGGAGGTATGCGTCCACTTCTTTGCCTGGTTAGCTTGCTCTTTTAGTATTTTCTCTTGATGCCGCTGCTTGTGTGCGTAGTAGGTTCTTAGCCAGTTCATTTCCTTTATTCATTACCGTGGTGAGAGAGTGTGACCGTCCCGTGACTCATCCGAGTCGCGAGTGTGGAGTCTAATCACCCTAGACCCTGCCGGTTTGTCAACCGTGTAGATCCGTGCGCTTCCCTCATAGGGGCGCTTGCGAGCTTGAATTCTTGTTAGTTGACATAGTTCCTCTCTTGGGAACATTAGGTGTTGAGTCTACACCGTTCAATCCATCGCAAAGTTGTTGGTCTTAGTTGTCCATTTAGTCGCGTCTTCACATAGAGTCCCAGTTCTCCTAGCGTTCCGCATCAAATTTGGTATCAGAGCCATAGGTTGTCTAAGGTGCATTTGAGTCTTCGTTCTACCCCCATTTGTCCCTTAGAGTCTTGGATTAGTATGCATTAGAAAAAAAGAAAAAAAATTCCCTTGCATTTAGTTCCATTACATGCCCACTCGGCGTGGTACAGATTACCAACACCCGGTCCCAATGGGTGACCCTAGGAATGCTGCCCCTAGTGACTTTTTCCTTCAGGATATGATGCAGGCTCTCATGAATCAGATAGATCAGTCCGATAAGAGCTTTAGAGATCATGCTGCATTCATGGAGGGCCGGATGAAGGCCATGGAGGACCGGATGGAGGCTTCCGACCGGACCATTCAAGGTCTAGTTGGACGGCCCAACCAGGATAGAGCTCCGCGTGAGGATGTCCCCGGGTAGGCCCAAGGCCCACTTGACCCTGCTCTTCGGCCCGCACACCCTAGGGCCGACGACCGGAGACCACGTATTCAGGAGTTTGATGATTTTGGGTCCGATAATGAGGTTGAGGGTTATGGCCGTGCTCGACGTGGCTATAGGCCCCATAGGGACGACGAGGATGACCGTCTCCTTAGGTCCATGCGCGCGGATCCTCCCACCTTTGATGGGTCCTTGGACCCTAAGGTCTATGTTGATTGGGAAGCGGGTATGGACCGCTACTTTGAGTGGTATGAGATGACGGACCACCGGAGAGTCCGATTTGCCAAAATGAAATTGCTAGGGCAGGCACAGACTTATTGGAGAAATGTGGAGAGCCTGTTGATGCAGCGACATCAACCCCAGATTGAGACATGGGATGATATGAAGGTAAAGCTCAGGCAAAAATACCTTCCTTCCACATACCGTCAGAGGCTTATTGATAGGTGGCAGAGTCTCAGCCAAGGAGATCGGACTGTAACCGACTACATCGCTGATTTTGATGAGTACTACTTGCGATGTGGGGTCACGGAGGAGAGTGCCATGACCATCTCTCGCTTCCGTCGGGGTCTGCGGCCGCACTACCAGTATGAGTTATTTCGTAGCCATGCCACGACCCTGGAGGAGGCTTATCAGGTCGCACTCGAGTTAGAGCAGTTTGAGTCCGAGTTTGCTCCGGTCCAGCGCCTGGGACCCACATATCCTCGTGGGTCAGACCCTCGTGCTATGACTGGACCTTACCCTCAGGGACCTGTGGCCCATCCACAAGAACCCGCTCGTCAGGACCTCACTGCCCTTAGACCTCGTCCTCCCCCTCCGAGGGACTATCCCCCTCGACCCTAGGCTCCAGCCCCGGCCCCTCGGCCTCAACAGCCCACCATTCCTACCCGACCCCAGCTTCCACCACCCCCGGCCCGTCGTGATGACAAGGGAAAGGGGCCAATGACTGGTAGAGCACCTCAGGGCACTGGGTCCCGTCATGAGTGTTATAGGTGCGGAGGGGTTGGTCATTATGCTGTTAGTTGTCCTACCCGATCCTCTTTGGTCATCGGAGATTCTTCGACTGGTGAGCTCGCACATGGTGTCGTATCCGTCAGTTATGAGGCTGACCAGGAGCTCGCGGAGGAATTTTTTGATGAGCTGCTTGAGGGCGAGCAACTAGATGTCCAGGGCACACAGTGCCAGGATGACGTTCAGCTGGGTGTTGTCAGGTGTATCTTGACCCAGCCGTTGGTGAGTGATGACTGGCGTCACACCACCATTTTTCATACCTTTTGTAGGCTGGGTGGGAAAGCCTGCAAGGTGATCATAGATAGTGGGAGCTATATTAACGCTATCTCCACGGGTACTGTGACACGCTTAGGGTTGACCCCCGTGGACCACCCTTCCCCTTATCGCGTGTCATAGGTAGATTCCACCTCTATCCCAGTAAGGCTGCGATGTCTGGTGCCATTACAGCTCCATGCCTACCAGGATGGGATCTCGTGTGATGTGTTGCCTATGGAGGTAGGCAGTATTATCCTGGGAAGGCCCTGGTTATTTGATCGGGATGCTACCCTCCATGGCCGGTCAAACACATGCACATTCGACCATAATGGCCAACGGATTACCCTTCACCCGTCCCAGCCGAGGAGTCCATCCATCCGGGGTCCCACTGGGCCTAGTACCCCAACTCCTGCTATTCCAGGGCCCAGTACCCCATTGCCAGCTTAGGCTACGACCTTGCCTCCAGATGTCCCCGCCCTGAGTGTTCCTCCGACTAGGAGGTTGATGCTAGTCAGCTCCCGGGAGTTGGAGCGTGACTTTGTTAGAGGGGACCCTATTTTTGCCATTATAGTCCGAGAGGTGGTTGGAGAGACGGAGAGTGATCTCCCATCTGATGTTGCTGATGTCCTTCGGGAGTTTACTGATGTATTTCCCGATGATTTACCCGAGGGTATTCCACCTATGCGGGACATTCAGCATGCTATTGACCTGATTCCGGGGTCCTCATTGCCCAATTTGCCAAATTATAGGATGAGCCCCGCTGATCACGCTGAGCTTCAGCGTCAGGTTGAGGAGTTGATGACAAGGGGATCTCTCCGTGAGAGCATGAGTCCATGTGCCGTCCCTGCCTTGCTTGCCCCTAAGAAGGACGATACTTGGAGGATGTGCGTCGACAGCCGTGCAATCAATAAGATCACGATAAAGTATAGATTTCCATTTCCCTGCTTAGATGATATGCTCGATATAATGGCGGGAGCCACTATATTTTTCAAGATTGATCTGAAGAGTGGCTATCACCAGGTGAGGATCAGGCCCGGTGATGAGTGGAAGACGTCCTTTAAGACCAAAGATGGTCTTTATGAGTGGCTGGTCATGCCCTTTGGGATGACCAATGCTCCCAGCACTTTTATGCGGCTGATGACTCAGGTTCTTCGACCTTTGATTGGGGTCTTTGTGGTGGTATATTTTGATGATATCCTTATCTATAGCCGCACTCGGGAGGCCCACTTAGACCATCTACGGCAGGTCTGTCTTATTCTGAGGAGAGAGAGTCTTTATGCCAACCCTAAGAAATGCGCTTTCATGACTAGTCAGGTCACATTCTTGGGGTTTATCGTGTCTAGCGAGGGAGTCTCCGCTGACCCGGAGAAGGTCAGGGCCATAGTGGAGTGGCCCGAACCTCGTACTCTTCATGATGTCCGTAGCTTTCATGGACTGGCTACCTTCTATCGCCGCTTTATTCGAGGCTTTAGCTCTATCACGGCCCCAATTACAGATTGCATCCGAAAGGGGACGTTTGAGTAGACGAAGGCCGCGTCAGCCGCATTTGGGCTCCTCAAGGAGTGCATGACCCAAGCACCTATTCTTAGACTTCCTGATTTCACGAAGGTGTTTGAGGTCTCTTGCGATGCCTCCGGGGTTGGTATTGGTGGTGTTCTGAGTCAGGAGACCCACCCCATTGCATACTTCAGTGAGAAATTGAGCGATGCTAAACTGCGTTATTCTACGTATGATAAAGAGTTTTACGCAGTTGTGCAGGCCCTTCGGCATTGGAGACATTACTTGTTGCACCAGGAGTTTGTCTTGTTTTCTGATCATGAGGCACTCAAGTATCTCCATGCCCAGAAAAAGCTCAATTCTCGTCACAGTCGCTGGGTGGAGTTCCTTCAGGATTATACCTTTGTGCTGAAGCACAAGGCCGGTGCGGAGAACCGGGTGGACGACGCTCTGAGCCGTCGCGCTTATCTTTTGACCACCATGAGTGTAGAGGTGGTAGGGATGGATAGGATGAAGGAGGCATATGCCGATTGTCCGGACTTTGGTCTGATTTATACCACCCTCCAGTCGGGGCCATCCCAAGAGCACATTGATTATATGTTGCAGGATGGTTATCTCTTTCGTGGGAGTCGCTTGTGTGTTACACGGACTTCCGTTCGCGACTTCCTCACTTGGGAGATGCATGCGGGAGGTCTAGCCGGCCACTTCGGTCGGAATAAGACCATCGAGGCAGTCGAGCATCATTTTTATTGGCCTAGTTTGAAGCGTGACGTTGCTCGCATTGTGGCCCAGTGTCGTACCTGCACTGTGGCCAAAATGAGGAAGCAGGTTTCAGGTCCTTATACTCCTCTTCCTGTGCCTGATAGGCCGTGGCATGATATCAGCATGGATTTTGTTTTGGGGTTGCCACAGACCACCCGCAAGCATGATTCAATTTTTGTGGTGGTTGATAGATTTTCGAAGATGGCCCTCTTCATTCCTTGTTCAAAGACTTCAGATGCCTCTAGGGTTGCTCGATTGTTCTTCTCTAGTGTAGTGAGCCGATTTGGGCTTCCTAAGTCCATTGTGTCCGATCGAGATGTCTGGTTCACTAACTACTTTTAGAAGACCCTTTGGTATTTGATGGGCACTCAGCTCAAATTCTCCACAGCTTACCACCCCCAGACTGACGGGCAGACTAAGGTAGTCAATAGAAGTTTGGGGAACCTCTTGAGATGTTTGGTTAGGGAACGCGAGAGGGACTGGGATTCGGTTTTGCCACTTGCCGAGTTTGCATATAATGACTCGGTCAATAGGTCCACAGGAATGAGTCCTTTTGAGGTTGTTACATGATATAGACCTAGGAAGCCAGTGGATCTTGTTCCCTTACCCATGCATGCTAGAGTGTCGCATGTTGTGCCTCTTAGGCACAAGCATGTGCTATGTTGCTTTGATGATAGCAATGCTATTTGGTTTTGATGATAGCAAGACAGTGAGTGCATTTGAGTGCATTTGATATTGTATTTTGATGATAGCAATGTTATTGTGTTTTGATGATTGCAATAAACAAAGTGCATTTTTGTGCATTCTTATTCTTGAGCATTCTGCATATGATAGCAACATGAATGATGATGTTTAGCATTGATGGCATTTGTTCTTTATATATATGCATTGCATTCTGTCAGATATCATGTCTCTGCATGTATCTGCAGTCTGAACAGTAGTGGGTCGACCCACCCTTGCTGATGCGTCGACCCATCAGAACATTGATTGTTTGAGTTGAAGTCTATACAGAGTCTGCATCCTCTAAAGTCTGTACATCCGATTGCCGTTGTTTGGCCAAGTCTGTACAGCCAACGCCTTCATTGATTCCAAGTATATACAATGAAGTCTGAACATTGGATTTGCATTCACAATGTCTTCATGCATTAGGCAAAGTCTATACATTGGGGTCTGTCCCTACGTTTCATAAGTGAAGTCTGTACATCCGTTTCTGAAGCCTGAAGTCTATACAGTCCAGCCTATTCCTACGATCAAGGCTTTAGCTACACTCTAAGTCTGTACATTGACTTCGCTTCATCAAGCCTGTACACTGGCTTCAATTCTTCCAAGTCTGTACAGCCGTTCACTGTTGAAGTCCATACACTGGTCGGTGGAAAGTCTGTACACTGGCTTCTGTCTTCAAAGTCTATACAGCGACTGTCTTCAATTTGAAGTCTGTACACTGACTCGCTTCATGTTCCTAAAGTATGTACATCCACCAGTGAACACATCAAGTCTATACACCGCATGTGTTCATCTGAGTCTTATGATGTATTTATATTCATTAAGTCTATACATTGCGTTGTGCATACTTTACATTGCTTTCGCCTTCACAGCAAAGTCTATACAATGCAATGCATATACTTAGAACTAATGACTTCGTTTCATCTGTCTGACAGGGACTGAAGAGGCTAATGAACCCCTTAACGCAAGAGGGCTGAAGACATCCAATTTCAGCTGCTGGAACACACCAATGCATTAACGCCTTGATCAAGTGGCGTGGACGCAGTAGTTCAAACAATCAAGAAAGAAGCTTGTGGATTACTCTGGTGCGTCAACGCATTCATCAAGTGGCATCGACGCAGCAGGTTGATGGATCGACAAGGTGACCAGAGGGTGGACGCAGTTGCACAATGAGTCAACGCACTCCACAATAAATGTGAGAGGGCTGAATCATCTAAGTTCAGATGCTGGAACACCAATGCGTCAACGGAGCATGCTGAGAGCATCGACACAGCACGCCCATCTGCTGAAGACTTGATCACTGGATCACCGATGCGTCAACGCAGCAGGCTGATGGAGTCAACGCAGCAGACTTGAGTTTTGTTGGTCGAATGTCTTTGAAGGCTGCGTCAACCCTTTGGAGCAAGTGTGTTGACGCCACCTCAACTCCAGTTGTTGAGCGTACTAATGAAGGGCACGTGATCCGAGGTTCCTGGCTCGTGATCCAAGGATTGACGAGATACCAGGATGCTGCCACGTGGTTCGAATTTCTAGGGTAGGAAATGTAGAAGCCACACGCGCCCAGTGTGCCTGCTGCTGCTATATATACGTCTTCATCCTCTGTAGAAGACTGATCGAAGAAGAAGCCTGGAGAGCAGAAAGCCCTTCGATCCAGAAAAAGAAAAGAAGAAGAAAAAGAGAAGAAGAAGAAAGAGAGTGAGAGCAGAAGAAGGAAAAGAGAGAGATAGTGCTCGTGAGAAGTGAGAAGAAAGTGAGAAGAAAGAGAGAAGAAAGAGAGGCAGAAAGAAGAGGAAGAAAGAGAGATAGAGAGAGAGAGAGTTCATGGAGAAAAAGGAAGAAGTTACTGAAGATCTGTCTACTGGACCGTGGATCAAATCTAGGCCAGTCAGCTCCATGGGAGCCACATCTGATGTTCCTTCATTTACAGCTTGTGTTTGCTGTGTTATTTTCGTTTCTTATTTTTCTTTTTATTCAATCTGATTTACTGTGTTCTTCCGATCCTCTGGACTGAGGCCGGGTTCCTCCTGGAGGGATCAGGAGTAGGGAGACGGGTGTGTCTCCAGTTTGTGCTGGTAGCAGATTGCTACTGGTGATAGTTCCCTCCTGTGTGGAGGAAGGGAGGCTGGTTCCTCCGGTTTGCAAGCAGCAGGCGGGGCTGCTTGTGGGTTCCCTCCGGGCTAGGCAGGAGAGAGGCTAGGCCTCTGGTGGGTTGCTGGTAGCTGAGTGCTACTGGCTGGTTCACTGGTAGCGGGGCTGCTACTAGTGGGGTTCCCTCTTGGTATAGAGGAAGAGAGACGTGAGTCTCTGGTTTCTAGTGACCGTGAGTTGCTAGAGGTTCCCTCCGTGTAGGAGGAAGAGGGGAGGTTGTTCCCCTGGGTAAGATGTGTATCAGCGTCTGTTGACAAGCTGTGTTGCCCAGCTGTTAGTGAAGCCACACTCGGGTTGAGTGTGGGGTGGATGTAGGTCTGCAGGACCGAACCACCTAAAAACCCCTCTTGCATTGTGGTTTGATTGCTTATGGTTTGCTTCCGCTAGATGTTTGCATAGGGGCGCTCCAAGTGTTTGATCACAGGTTCATTAGATGATTTGATCAGATTTTGTTCTAAGTGTTTTATCTGTTGAGTGAGCGAAATTCTAATTGAGCGAAAGTCTATATTGTGTGAAAGTTTTTATAGGCTATATTCATTCACCCCCCCTTTGAATACTTGCACCGAACCCAACAATTGGTATCAAAGCGGTCTCTGACTTAACAGATCTAACAATCTGCAGAGGATCCTGCTAGATTTTTGGTGCGTTTTCAGAGTGGGTGTATTGTGCTCGTTGTTTTGTTTCACCGGTTTAGTGCTTTACCTTGCCCATCTTGTTTTGCTGCATTTCCTGTCATTTGTTTTAGTGACTTGAATCTGTTTGCCATCTGTCCAAATGGATCGTCCTCCAATTTATGATGGTTCTAACTTTGAAAGTTGGCTAGGAGGCCTAGCTATGTATGTAGATTCCATTGATCCCAAACTATGGAGTTTGATATCCAAAGGCCCACATCGATTACCCAAAGATCAGACCAAGTGGTCTAGTGAGGACACCTTTAAGAACCGTGATAATGTCATAATTCTTAATATCTTGAGAGCTGCTGTTAATACTGATGTATATTCTTTTGCTCTCAGGTGCAATTCTGGAAAAGAGATATATGACAAAGTTATCTCTGCGCATAACCAACAGAGTGATAGTTGTTTGATGGCCAACCGGGATAATGAAGATTCCTCATCCAAGGTAAATTCTGAATCTGGATCCGAAGAGATTTCAATTGATGAATTATGGGATATGTATGAGGAACGTTCTGAGAAATGTAAATATTTGAAATATGAAAATAGAAAGCTGAAAAAGAAATGTGATCAGATTAATTCGAATGCTCATTGTGAAAAATGTCAAGATCTGAGAAAATCTCATGAAATATGCTTAGCTAATCTGAATGTGAGTAAGGAACAAATTTCTGTTTTGGAAAATAAAAATCAGGAACTCACAGACAAGATTTCTGAACTTGAAGATAAGCTGAATTCATTAGGAAATGATCAAATCTTAACTAATGAATTAGTTCAGAATGAACAAACTAGAAAGGAGAATGAAGAACTGAAGTTGCTTAATTTTGCTATGTCTGAGAGACTCTTAATGCTTGAAAGAGGGAAAAGTTCAATTGAAAATGAACGTGAGAGAGTGACTGCATTAATAGAAGAGATTGATAGCTACAAAGCCATTAATGTCTTACTTAATGAAAAGATCACAGATTCTGAAATTCTCATTTCCTCTCTCAAAAATGAAATCACTGAATTGAACAATTCTCTGTCTGAGTCATTTAAAAACAAAGAAAATTCAAAGGCTGCTTCTAAGAAGAAAGTCTCTGATGGAGGCAGTAAACAGGAAGAGAGAAAAAGAATGTATACAACCCTTGTGCGTATCTCTGAGTTAGCTAGCACTTCAGCTTCTCCTTTATGTCTACCTGCGAATCAGATAGAAAAACAAAAGAAAACAAAACAGAATAAAAATTTGTATGCTGAAACTTCTCAGGCCAAACTGTCTCATGTTAAAAGAAAGAATGTGAAATGTTTCTACTGTGGTAAATATGGCCATGAGATGGATGTTTGCTTTGTCATGAGAGAGGATGAACTGAAATCAGATAGAATTCATGCTAGGAATTCTAAATCGAAGAAACCTTCTCATGATCAAAATAAGAGAAGTCAATGCTTTTACTGTCATAGAATTGGCCACTTTATGCATGATTGTAGATTAAAGAAGCAAGATGATTTGAATGCTAAAGAGCTTCATGATAGGAATCATGCATATCTAAAAAAGAAACTTCATTGCTTTTATTGTAACAAATTGGGCCACATTGCTGCAGATTGCTGGCATGCTCAGGGAAAGAAAGTCAATTTAAAACCTGTAAATCTCCCTGCAAATAAAACTGCTTCTGGTAGAAGAACTTCAGCATGCTTTAAGTGTGGAAAGTATGGCCATACAGTCAAGGACTGTTGGCATGTTCAGAAGAATCATGTTAACTCTCATGTTTTTAAATTCCCTGCAAAACATTTTGAAAAACTTGCATGTTTTAACTGTGGGAAGCCAGGTCATAGAGCGACTGATTGCTGGCTGGATGATTTTGGTAAACAGAATTTTAATTCTAGTAATAAACATGTTCATGCATATGCACTTAGAACTCCTGCTCATAGGAATGTGCATAAAATAAACTTCAGAACTGCTGCATCATGCCACTACTGTGGTCAGCTTGGTCATTCCATAAATAATTACTATCTGATGGAATTTGATGATAAACATGCGAAAAATCTGTTGAGAAAACCTGCTAGGAGTGTCAGGGTAAATGCAGGACCCAAGACTGCTTGGGTCCCTGCAGGATCAAATTGATTGACTTGCTGCAGGTGTGCCTTGGAGGGAGAAATAAAAGGGGTTAACCAAGGCACTCAAAAAGAAAACCCCAGGACTCAATTCAGGTCAGTTCTGAAATCTGTTTTAAATTCCATTATCTGAAATTGTGAGCATGAAAATTGTGAGTTTCATGTTGAATTGCTTGATTGATCGTTGATGATCTCTTCATGTACTGAGTTTTACTTTGCATATATCTGATGCTCTTCTCTCACTGATTATTGCACTGAATAAATGGACTGCATGCTTGTTGTTGAATGCATAACTTGCTGATTGTGAATAGTTCTTCAGTGTATAGAGTCATTGCATGTGTCTAATGTCTGCACACATTATTTGCATGACTGACTTTGAAGTTGTTCAATGCATATAGAACTGATTTGCACGATTGCCATTTGCCTATTGTCGTAGACTGCATGTTTTTCAATGCATAATAGGGCTGCTTTGCACTGCATCATATGTTGAAAAATCTGAAAAAGGATGAAAATGCTTATAACTTGGATACATAAATCTGAATTGATTGCATATCTGTCTCATGTATCCTTGGTGCATAGTCTGTATGTAGGACAGTATGTTGCATAGCATATCTCTTGCATCATGATGTCAGGGGGAGCTGAGAGTTCTATTCAATTCATTGAATCCTATTCACTTCTCAGTGTTCTCATTCAAATGATTCATATTGCCAATTGCCATCCTTTCCCCATCATTTTCACTAAACAACAGCTTTGCATCTAGTTTAGTACATTGAATGGTGATTATTGCAATTGTTCACTTATAAGAATCACACTTACAAATTGAAAGGAACTAAAGGTTTAACCTTTATAAATTGGAGAGTTAAGTGTCTGCACTTCAGAATTTGAGATAAAAGAAAATGTTTATAGCTCTCAATCTTTGTCTCATGGCTAAAATAAAAAAAGTTTTTGTAATGCCTATATGTGTTGAACTGGATATGTCTAGAACAGGCTAATAAGAGTGTGTACGGATTTTTTAAACAATCACTCCAAAAGAATTAAGGGCAGCAGTAAATAAGATCATTAATGCTATGAACTGAACATAGTGACAGAGCAATGGCTGAATTGCACTAAGAAACTGTGATCTCCTCCAATGAAGCAGGAGAACTCATAGTCATGAAGTGCTTCAGAATATCTCTGTTCAAAGGGTCAAATCTATAGAGGGAGTTCTCACCAAGTAACTGGGAGTACTGGCCTCTAATCAAGGTGTACCCTTAATGTCAAAAGTGAAGACTATTCTTTGTGGGTTTTGATCTGAAATAGGCCTAGTAGTTTATGCCTAGTAACTGGGGGTACCTGCCTCTGATCAAGGTGTACACCTAATGTCAACAGCATAAATGCCACTGATCTATTTACTTAGTTCATGTTCTGAAAAATTCAAAAGTGAAAATCAAACTGCTGTAACCTTTCGAAAAATCAAAAGTCAATGAGTGAAAATTGTTTTCATCAATACATGTTCAAGTTGCCTCTCTTGAATTTCCTTGTTTAATCACAAAAGGGTTTTATTTCTGACTTATCTATTAATACCATGTGCCCTAGATTTATTGCTATAAATGGAATCTATAAACTCTTGTTCAGGGGTCAAATGTTTTACTCTAGAGTTATCACTGTTAAACCTGAATTTTTGTCAAAATTGTATGTTGCTGATTCTTATACTTTAACAGTTGTTTATAATCATGCTTCCCTTCTGAACCTATGATTCAGCTGTTGTCAAGTGACCCTCCTACCTTCTCTACCTTGTTTATCTGTTCATATTCCTTCTCAAAGGGGGAGCATTTATTTAGGGGGAGAAATAATTCAGGGGAGTCTTACATTCAGGGGGAGAATGTTCTAGAGGAATTTGCATGCATAATGCACTTTGCACTCTTGTTTTTTACTGTTTTTCTCTTTTTGACCATGTCAAAGGGGGAGAAAATCTTGTATGTGACTCACTGTCACATTGTGTTGCCATCATCAAAAAGGGGGAGAATGTTGTGCCTCTTAGGCACAAGCATGTGCTATGTTGCTTTGATGATAGCAATGCTATTTGGTTTTGATGATAGCAAGACAGTGAGTGCATTTGAGTGCATTTGATATTGTATTTTGATGATAGTAATGTTATTGTGTTTTGATGATTGCAATAAACAAAGTACATTTCTGTGCATTCTTATTCTTGAGCATTCTGCATATGATAGCAACATGAAAGATGATGTTTAGCATTGATGGCATTTGTTCTTTATATATATGCATTGCATTCTGTCAGATATCATGTCTCTGCATGTATCTGCAGTCTGAACAGTAGTGGGTCGACCCACCCTTGCTGATGCGTCGACCCATCAGAACATTGATTGTTTGAGTTGAAGTCTATACAGAGTCTGCATCCTCTAAAGTCTGTACATCCGATTGCCGTTGTTTGGCCAAGTCTGTACAGCCAACGCCTTCATTGATTCCAAGTCTATACAATGAAGTCTGAACATTGGATTTGCATTCACAATGTCTTCATGCATTAGGCAAAGTCTATACATTGGGGTCTGTCCCTACGTTTCATAAGTGAAGTCTGTACATCCATTTCTGAAGCCTGAAGTCTATACAGTCCAGCCTATTCCTACGATCAAGGCTTTAGCTACACTCTAAGTCTGTACATTGACTTCATTCGCTTCATCAAGCCTGTACACTGGCTTCAATTCTTCCAAGTCTGTACATCCGTTCACTATTGAAGTCCATACACTGGTCGGTGGAAAGTCTGTACACTGGCTTCTGTCTTCAAAGTCTATACAGCGGATGTCTTCAATTTGAAGTCTGTACACTGACTCGCTTCATGTTCCTAAAGTATGTACATCCACCAGTGAACACATCAAGTCTATACACCGCCTGTGTTCATCTGAGTCTTATGATGTCTTTATATTCATTAAGTCTATACATTGCGTTGTGCATACTTTACATTGCTTTCGCCTTCACAGCAAAGTCTATACAATGCAATGCATATACTTAGAATTAATGACTTCGTTTCATCTGTCTGACAGGGATTGAAGAGGCTAATGAACCCCTTAACGCAAGAGGGCTGAAGACATCCAATTTCAGCTGCTGGAACACACCAATGTGTCAACGCCTTGATCAAGTGGCGTGGACGTAGTAGTTCAAACAATCAAGAAAGAAGCTTGTGGATTACTCTGGTGCGTCAACGCATTCATCAAGTGGCGTCGACGCAGCAGGTTGATGGATCGACAAGGTGACCAGAGGGTGGACGCAGTTGCACAATGCGTCAACGCACTCCACACTAAACGTGAGAGGGCTGAAGCCATCTAAGTTCAGATGCTGGAACACCAATGCGTCAACGCAGCATGCTGAGAGCGTCGACGCAGCATGCCCATCTGCTGAAGACTTGATCACTGGATCACCGATGTGTCAACGCCGCAGGCTGATGGAGTCAACGCAGCAGACTTGAGTTTTGCTGGTCGAATGTCTTTGAAGGCTGCGTCAACCCTTTGGAGCAAGTGTGTTGACGCCACCTCAACTCCAGTTGCTGAGCGTATTAATGAAGGGCACGTGATCCGAGGTGCCTGGCTCGTGATCCGAGGATGGACGAGATACCAGGATGCTGCCACGTGGTCCGAATTTCTAGGGCAGGAAATGTGGAAGCCACACGCGCCCAGTGTGCCTGCTGCTGCTATATATACGAGTCTTCATCCTCTGTAGAAGACTGGTCGAAGAAGAAGCCTGGAGAGCAGAAAGCCCTTCGATCCAGAAAAAGAAAAGAAGAAGAAAAAGAGAAGAAGAAGAAAGAGAGTGAGAGCAGAAGAAGGAAAAGAGAGAGATAGTGCTCGTGAGAAGTGAGAAGAAAGTGAGAAGAAAGAGAGAAGAAAGAGAAGCAGAAAGAAGAGGAGGAAAAGAAGAGAAAGAAAGAGAGATAGAGAGAGAGAGAGAGTTCGTGGAGAAAAAGGAAGAAGTTACTGAAGATCTGTCTACTGGACCGTGGATCAAATCCAGGCCAGTCAGCTCCATGGGAGCCACATCTGATGTTCCTTCATTTACAGCTTGTGTTTGCTGTGTTATTTTCGTTTCTTATTTTTCTTTTTATTCGATCTGATTTACTGTGTTCTTCCGATCCTATGGACTGAGGTCGGGTTCCTCCTGGAGGGATCAGGAGTAGGGAGACGGGTGTGTCTCCGGTTTGTGCTGGTAGCAGATTGCTACTGGTGATAGTTCCCTCCTGTGTGGAGGAAGGGAGGCTGGTTCCTCCGGTTTGCAAGCAATAGGCGGGGCTGCTTGTGGGTTCCCTCCGGGCTAGGAGGAAGAGAGGCTAGACCTCTGGTGGGTTGCTGGTAGCTGAGTGCTACTGGCTGGTTCACTGGTAGCGGGGCTGCTACTAGTGGGGTTCCCTCTTGGTATAGAGGAAGAGAGACGTGAGTCTCTGGTTTCTAGTGACCGTGAGTTGCTAGAGGTTCCCTCCGTGTAGGAGGAAGAGGGGAGGTTGTTCCCCTGGGTAAGCTGTGTATCAGCGTCTGTTGACAAGCTGTGTTGCCCAGCTGTTAGTGAAGCCACACTCGGGTTGAGTGTGGGGTGGATGTAGGTCTGCAGGATCGAACCACCTAAAAACCCCTCTTGCATTGTGGTTTGATTGCTTATGGTTTACTTCCGCTAGATGTTTGCATAGGGGCGCTCCAAGTGTTTGATCACAGGTTCATTAGATGATTTGATCAGATTTTGTTCTAATTGTTTTATCTGTTGAGTGAGCGAAATTCTAATTGAGCGAAAGTCTATATTGTGTGAAAGTTTTTATAGGCTATATTCATTCACCCCCCCCCCTCTGAATACTTGCACCGAACCCAACATCACAGTCTGCAGAGTCGTTTACCGAGCATGTTAGGGGTTTGCATGATGGTATTCGTCGCCATATAGAGACCAGCAATGCGTGATATAAAGAGTTAGCTGACGCTCATAGACACCCCCGTGAGTTCCGGGAGGGAGATTATGTCATGATCCGGGTCAGACCGGAACGATTTTCTTCTGGAGCTGTGAAGAAACTACAGGCTCGTGGTGCTGGCCCCTTTAGAGTAGTGAAGCGAGTTGGATCCAGTGCATATGTTGTTGACTTACCGGATTACTATGGTATCAGTTCCACATTCAATGTCTCAGACTTAGTCACATATAGGGACCCGACAGTGATCCCTAGTGAGTTGTTTGGGCCTTCTCCACCCTTTGTGAGTGAGCCCACCCCTGAGAGTCCACTTCCAACCCTGTCACCTCAGCAGCGTGAGCGGATAGAGTCTATACTGGATGAGCAGGTGACCACCACCAGGAGTGGCGCGTATCACCGCTACTTGGTGCGTTGGAGGGGACGGCCCGCGTCCGATGATGCATGGATCTCCTGGGCAGAGCTGGAGAGGTTAGATCCAGACTTGCTAGAGCGGTACCAGAGCGACAGAGACCCTTACTCGACAGGGTCGAGTTCTTCCCACCCGGGGAGAATTGGTGAGGACACCAGAGCAAGAATACGGCTCGACTCAGAGAGTCGTCGGTACCGGACACGCAGCACGACTCGGTCGACACCGACCTCATTGTGGCTGGGGGACAGTCTGGAGTCCGCCCCGGAGCTTTGACACTTTAGTACGTATTTTTATACGTATTTATATTTTGTACGTATTTGGGTCGTATTTGTATTTTGTATGTATTTGGGTCATATTTGTATTTTGTACGTACTTGGTCATATTTTGTATTGTGTACGTCTTAGGTGTGTCTTTGGCATATATATGGGTTTGCATCATTTTGGGATTTCAAATTTCAAATGGGTTCGAATTCAAACTCCAAGGAGGGAAAATGGAGCCCATATAATTTAAATTTCAAATGGGTCAAACACAAACTCCAAGGAGCAATGATGGAGCCCATAGAATTTAAATTTCAAATGGGTTCCAAATCCAAACTCCAAGGAGTAATGATGGAGCCCATAGAATTTAAATTTCAAATGGGTTCCAAATCCAAACTCCAAGGAGCAATGATGGAGCCCATAGAATTTAAATTTCAAAAGGATTCAAATTCAAATTCTAAGGAGGGAAGGTGGAGTCCAAACTCTATATATTATCATGTATTCCCCCTCTTGAGGGATTTGATGAATGAATGAATGAAAAATGAGTTTTGGCCAAGAGCATTTCCTTCTTCTTCCTCCCCTCTAGGGTGTGACACCCTCTATCTCTCCTCCCTCTCTTCCTCTTCCCTTGGGAGCAACTCCTAAGGTCTATTACATGTTTCTTGGATGCTCCACAGGTGGGAGGCGACCTCCCCATCTTCTGCTCAAGCCGGGAGTCCCATTGATCAAGGTTTTGCAACAAGCTTGGAGGAGATGGCCCTTGCTGTCCTGCGCCCAGATCTGGTTGTCTGCCTGCAGAAATGAGTCCGGAAGATCAGGTTGGCACCCTCCTTTCCCATCCCCAAACCCCATTGAACCCTTCTAAGCTTTTCTTCATCCCCATGTCCCCCACTTCCCCTGAAAACCCCATAGCCAAATTCGTCCAGTAGCGAAAGTTGTCTTCATAGCCCTTTTACTTGTGCAGGCTGTCACTGTGCAGACCTGTAGTAAACCAGAACCTAAAAGATCACATTGGGACGCCATCTTCCCGACCTCTGATCACATCGACCCCTTATTCACTTCTCTTCCCCTACATGTCCCCTACCTCTCCTGAAAATCCCACTTAAAATCTCCATCAGGGCGAAAACTTCCATTTGGACCCATTTTGGTCGCGCAGACTGCTCCTGTGCAGTCCTGCCGCGACAGTGACAAAGCCCTTCCAAAGGAACATTCCTCTATACATCTTCAAATGACCTGAGATTTTCAGAATTGCTTCACCACGTCCAAAACCATCCCCTAGAATTTTATTGCAAGTGTCTGAGCCCCTGTTCCCTACTTATCCCATCCACCTTCATAGCTCTCAGTTCTGACTGCACTGGACTGCATAACTGAACCCCATCTGTTTTCACTTTTCACGCCCAAAACCTCCACTACGCGCCACCCCACCACTTCTACGCAGTCATCCCACGACCCTCACCTATCCACCAGAGAAAACCCCGCCCAATTTGCCATCCGTAGGATCCGGTTCAAGCCCAATCTTCGACCTGTGGTCCTGCTGCCAGAGGACAGACCAGAACGTGTAGGGCCTGTTGCAAAATTCGCAACATCGCCTTCGGTACTCCGTTGCAGTCACCACTTCACCGGTGTCCCTGGGACACCCCCACCAGCGCCTACGCTGAGTTTTGTGACCAACTGACGAGCAGAAGGTCACGTGCCAGGGTCTTTGTCCAGCTGCTCTCCTACGCGTGCGCAGACCTGCTAGCAGCCTGCCCCCCGCTCGCGACCACTCCGGAGGTTCCAGCCGGCGTCGTCGGCTTCCCTCGTCTTCCAGGAGGCTCGCCTTCCCCCACAGCATGCTACCAGGGACATTGGCGCCTTCCTCAGCCTCCGTGACGTGCCACTCTTGCTGCTCATCCCAGTTCGTACCGACTCGCGGCGGCTCGCGTACGACGAGGTTCACCGACCCGGCACCCGTCACCCCACGTTGCACGACCCCCGGGTCCCGCTGTGTAGCCTTTTACCTCCCTGCGAGGAGTGGGCTGTGTTTGGTTGTACTCGTTCAGCATTGTACCGGGGATCGTGTGACTTGGCCGGGCTTCTTCCCCACGCCCCGAGCGTGGAGGTATGCGTCCACTTCTTTGCCTGGTTAGCTTGCTCTTTTAGTATTTTCTCTTGATGCCGCTGTTTGTGTGCGTAGTAGGTTCTTAGCCAGTTCATTTCCTTTATTCATTGCCGTGGTGAGAGAGTGTGACCGTCCCGTGACTCATCCGAGTCGCGAGTGTGGAGTCTAATCACCCTAGACCCTGCCGGTTTGTCAACCGTGCGGATCCGTGCGCTTCCCTCATAGGGGCGCTTGCGAGCTTGAATTCTTGTTAGTTGACATAGTTCCTCTCTTGGGAACATTAGGTGTTGAGTCTACGTCGTTCAATCCATCGCAAAGTTGTTGGTCTTAGTTGTCCATTTAGTCGCGTCTTCACATAGAGTCCCAGTTCTCCTAGCGTTCCGCATCACTAAGTTTGGTCTTCATGTCTTCCCATGTGTGAATGGGATCTTGCCGCCTAACACTCCCTAGACCCTCAAGGTTTTGCCATTCTTCCTTGCCGAGGGGACCGAGGGTCTCCTTGGCGACGCGCACCTTCCTTTCCTCAGACATGTAATAATGGTGGAAGTATATGTCCTTGGAGGTCTCCCATTCCCTATATGTGTGAGGGTTGTGGGACCCATCAAAACGGGGTAACTCTAGTCCGACAAAGAGGTAGTCATCGAGGTGTCTGGTGAGGTACATGGTTTTGGGCGGGGAAGGGGAAGAGACGGGTTAATGGATGCACGGATGACTCCAATGCAATGGCACTAGGACTAGACTTAGTAGAGACAAGTCTAAAACTTGCTCTGATATCAATTTCATGTGACACAACCTATGGGATGGTAGTCACTAGGCCGATGCACCTCAGACCTAACAAAGCAAGCACAATCGTAAGAACAGGAAGTTAACGTCGGCGGACACTCACACGGTACGCACACTCAACTCGGGGGTGACTCGGGGATACCGAGTCAAGGGTGTGGGATGGGACCCTTACTGGTGAAGGGCCAGCAAGGCTAAGGTTAGCCTCCCCTTGTGTACAAGTGCCCGAATCAAAGGGCCGGCCGTGTGCCATAGGGCACGGGGTTCACTCTCTTACCCCCACGGCGGTCACTCGGAGGCGGTAGTGCTTCGGGACCGGGCGCTCTCTCTCTTAACCAGTGGAGCAATTGATGAATATTGAATAAACAAGCACAGGGAGAAGCAAGGGTTGAGAGCTTACCCGGCCGATTTGAAGAAACTGGCCCCGGTCGGAGACGGGGGCGAGCGGGGAAGCGTGGGTTCACCTCCAGCACGCTGCGCCGGTGTCGCTTTGAGCTAAGATAAGTTAATTACATCACTACGCCTCTCGCGGGAGGGGTGGACAAGGGGTGGGGAATGGTAGGTTACACTCAACACTACCTCCACGTAGGGAGGGGCTTTAAGCCGGCCAGGCGGGGTGGGGATTAAACGGAATTCAGATCTGTCCCGAATTCAGTTCTGCAGGGACAGCAAGTTGGATGCGGAGTCGCCGCGAACACTTCTAGGCGCTGTAGATGGCGGGGCCAGCAGCAAATCGTCTGGGGATGAGGTAGCAGCTGGAGGGAGGAACCTGGGGCCGTCTGGAGATGGAGAGGGGCTGCTGCAAGACCGGCTTCCTGATCAGCTCTGGTTTTGTCTGAACTGGATCGGCCGATAGGGAGTTGATGTCGACGCAACCATCAGCTCATCCGGGCGCTGTTGAGAGCAGGACCAGTGCCAAAATGTTCTGGACTGGTTCTGGAATGTGAAGTAGAATTTGGGGGCCGGTCGGGGACTGGGTGAAGTCAAGGCAGCTCTGAGAACCAGGGTGGACTGGTGCGGCCCTGGCTGTCCCAGAACTGCAGACGCTTGAAGATAACCTCGCCCCGAGCGCCTCCGTACTCCGATGAGGGCGAAGTTGGTGTCGACACGACCGTGGGAGAGTCTTCTTCGACCAAAAACCAACGAGAACCCAACAGGAGTTCGGAGTAGAGCGCTGGAGAGGAATAAGAGAGAATGTGTCTGACCTGATTCTGGCGAGTGCAGTCAGCACGAGCTGGGGAAGATGACCGGAGCGGGGTGCTCCGGTGGGCGAACGGCCTCCTTCTTCCTAGGATGCAAAGAGGACTTGCCAAGGTCATACCTCTCTGAACATTGTGCCAGGAATCCCTCTGAGCTAGTTGTGGGAGCTTCTACAAACCGCCTCTGGCTTTCTACCGGGGACAGAATGCGCAGTCTAGCGAGAACAGCTTCTCCTGGCAGCTCCGAGGGCAAATGAAGACGGGACCACCTTGGCTGCGAATCTAACATGGTGACGATTCCACCGGTATATGGTATGCCTCTTGAAGCCTCGCGGAGATGTCGTGGTCGGTTCTGCAACTGGCTGAAACTCTGCAGCTGCTGTCGCTGGGTGACAGCGGAGATGAGGGATGGGAAATGGGGGTAGATAGGAGCGGAAATGGGGTGGATAGGTGAGGGGGCGACCCCTGGCTGTGAGGGGGCCTGGGAGGGGGTGAACAAAGGTGAGGGAGGGGGAGAATGGGGGCTGGAAGGGGGTCTAGCAGGTGGTGGAATGGGGAGCTGCGAACTGTATTGGGAGAGGGAGGGGGTGCAATGGGCTAGGGGGGGTGATTCTCTCCCAAGGTTTGAATTTGGATTAATGGGGGTGGTTAATGGGGGCTTGGGGATGGGAAGGGTTGTGTTGGGGAGTGAAAGGGTGGCTTGGGGAGAGGTATTCCCTCTGGGGATGGTGGAAGGGTGGCTTGGGAGAATGAAAGGGTGCCTAGGGAGAGGGTGGAGTTAATGAGGGTAGTAATGGTTCTCTAGGGAGTTGAATGGTCTTTAGATGAGGTGGAGGGTGATGGCTGAGGTGGAGGGTGATGTGGAGGGGAGAGGGGAGAGAAGGGGGCATATGTTTTAGAGAGAGAAAATGGAGGAGAGAGAAAATGGCATCGGAGAGAGAGAGAGGGGTTGGGGTATGGGCTTCTCACCCTCACACTTGGCTTCTCACCAAATGAACACTCAAGATTGAATTTCTAAAAAATGCAGCAAATATTCATTAGCTTTCTCAAGGGGGTTGTGTCCTATTTATAGGAGCTCAACCTTTTACAGGACCAAACTGTGAAGTCCCGCGATCAATGACACCCAAGGGGGGGGTGAATTGGGTGATTACCAATTTTACGAAAACTTTTGGCCTTTTATAAAATATGTGATACAAAGTTAGTTAGGAGATTCAAAGCTATTGAACACAAATTGGATTTAACAAACTTTATATGATAAGATATAGATTAAGCAAGATAGATGAAGATAAAACCAGAACAACAATTTAAACTAACGTTTATGTAGAATGGAGATAGAGGAAATGGAGCAAACCACACAATACAAGCACAATGCACAGCGGTTTTTAAGGTGGTTCGGATGCACGATGGCAATCCTACGTCCACCCCTCACCAAACCCAGTGAGGCTTCACTCGGGGATAAAACCCCAAATGGAGACGACGCTCCAACCACACACGCAGGACGACACCTGCACACACACACGGGGACGCACCCCAAAACACACACACACACGGAGACAAGGTCTCCAACACGATCCAACAAGCAGATCACAAACATACACACCCGCTGCCACAAGTGCAGCAATCCACACACACGAGACAGAACGGATCTAAATAGACCCACACACACACAAACGCAGATCTAGGAAGATCCACGCACACACGAATCAAATACAACACACATACACACCACTACGGATCTAACAACGATCCACACACACACAAGTTATTGCAGTTTATGATAAACACAATTACAATACCCAAAACATAAAGACGATGAGGCTTAGTTTAGAAAACTCATGTTTTGGGTTCCCCTTGAATGCATGTTGCAGATCTTGAACGTATCTTCACTTGATCGAAGCTTCAATCCGTGCTTGCTTGGCTTTTCTTCTTTCTTGCTTGCTTGGCTTCTCTTCTTTCTCCCTTAGGCACTCTTCTTGGAATCTTTGCTTGCTTCCTTGGCTCTACTCTTCCTTGGAGGTTGCTAGCTTCAGATTTGGCTTGAAACACCTTGGAGATGGATGAAGATCTTGCTGCACGAAGTACTGTTCACGGAGCTATAGTGCCCTCTCCTTTCACCTTGGACAGCCTCCTCTTAATCTCCCTTGAAGCCCTCTTGGATAGATAGGGTTTGTAGCACCAAATGAGAGTTTTATAACTCTTGAATGGCCCTAGGACAAGCCCCAGACCAGATCCATGAAATCTGGTGTAATTGGGGGCAAAAAGATTAAAGAAATGGGTGGAAAGACCACCCTTCGAACTTGAACCAAAAGTCAACAAAAGTAGGCCTCGGGGCTGGCGGTCGACCTACAGAGGCCAGCGGTCGACCGCCAGGGGCCAACCTGTAGCTGTGTGGCTGCTGGGAAAAACGGTCGACCGCTAGGTCCTGGCGGTCGACCGTCAGGTTTACAGGTTCCCAATTTTCAGTTCTGTGATTTCAGGTCGACCGCGAAGGGTCCACAGGTCGACCGCCAATCTTCAAACATGCAGAAATGAAATGTTAGACCAATGAAACATGTCCAAAAGTAAAGAGCTTCAAGTCCATATCAAATCCATGCATTTTGGGATTGAAAACAACTTAGAATATGCTTTGAGCATTTCTAAATTTTGTTCTGGGGGATCCACCCCCGGAAACCCCCGCAAGGGGTGCTGCCCCCTTGACCCCCGCGACCTGACCGGGCAGGTCGATCCCCGCGACCTGACCGCGCAGGTCGATCCGCGGGCGAGGGCGCACGATGGCTAGAAGGGTTTCTTGTTTAAGGTTCATAAATGAGGTGTATTAATGAAACATATATGAAATATCCATGGTTAGATTGATGCTTTAACAAGGTAAGTATCTTACCAATGGCTCTTGACAGTAAATGACATATATCACCTGTTTTGGATTGCAGAGGAGCAGGGTGCTTATTCACAAGTTTAGTTCGCCAGGTGATGGCCATGTGTTTGATCCTGCAAGCAAGATAGTTAAGGTTAATGCCATGCTTTTTCACATTAAAGAGGTTATGAAACCTCTTGCCTCTTGTAAAAATAATTCAATCAAGCATGAATCAAGACCATGTACCATTGCCATTTGTCATCTGAAACATATTTAAACATGAATGTGCAATCAACCATAAGTTTAGTTATCATCACTCAATCAC
>JAHNEJ010000660.1:0-20404 GCA_022559845.1 Amorphophallus konjac | reverse complement strand
CGATCCCAAACTCAAGCATTATCAAGAGCTGGTCTCCGCTTATAACAAATTGTTCACCAAGCTGATCTTTATCCATGTTCCTCGCGAACAGAACATTCTGGCCGATGCCCTTGCCTCCATGGCATCATCTTTTAAATTCCCTTTAGGTGCATGTCTAAATCTATCACCATCTACAAGCGTCTCGTCCCTGCCGTTCAAGATCCTTACCTCTTAAAAATCAAAGAAAGAGTCTTACGGAAGGTTCAGGAAGGAGAAATTCTTGAGAAAAGGGAAATCATGTTGGCAGAATTTGAAGAAGAATTGGCTAATGAGGAGAAACCTTGGTTCTATGAAATCGTGAAGTATTGCAAAGATCAGTCTTACCCTGAAGGAGCCACCACAGAGGATAAGAAAGCCATAAGAAGGGTGGCCCGGAAATACACATTGGTTGGAGGTCTACTGTATAGGAGAAGCCTTACTGGTGTTCTATTAAGATGTCTTGATGACGATGAGGTCTGGAAATGTGTAGAAGAAGCACACTCAGGTGTGTACAGTGGCCATGTAAATAGCCAAATGCTCGCTAAGAAGATCGTCCGGTAAGGCTTCTACTGGCCCACTATGGAAGAGGATTGTGCTGTCTATGTCCGTAGGTGCGTCAAGTGCCAGCTTCACACCGATAAGATTCATTCACCATCTTCCTCACTTCATCCAGTATCCTCCCCATGGCCTTTCTCCATGTGGGCGTTCGACATCATTGGTCCCCTGGGTGATCCTAACTCCCTCACCAAGCAGAAATCTTTCATCCTCACTGTGATGGAGTACTTCACCAAATGGGCCGAAGCGGAAGCTTACGCAGAAATCAAGGCGTCAACAGTGTGCAAGTTCATCATGAAGAACATCCTCACCAGATTCGGTATCCCAAGCACAATCGTCACCGACAATGGACCACAGTTCATTTCTCAGGATCTTCAAGACCTCTGCAAAAGGTACGCAATCGCATTTCATCATTCATCACCTTATTACTCACAAGGTAATGGCCAGCCGGAGGCCACCAACAAAACATTGATCAAAATCATAAAGAAAACCTGCGAGTCTAGTAAGTTTTCAGACTGACCAGAAAAGCTTATCGAAACTCTATGGGCCTATCGCACTTCGATTCGTACCCCCACCAGGCAGACTCCGTTTTCCCTTACTTATGGGATGGAAGCGGTAGTCCCGTACGAGACTTTGATTCCTTCTCTCAGGGTACAATTAGATGAGGAATTTCCACTCGACGAACGTCATAATTCACTCCTTGCCCAGTTGGAACTCTTAGACGAGAAGCGACTGGCCGCTGCCGAGCATGCACGTGTTTATCAAAATAGACTCGCTCGGTTTTACCAAAAGAAAGTCATTGAGGGAATTTAAAGTCGGCGAGATGGTTGTAAAAAGAATTTTTGTCAAACCTGGAGGGCCGCGTTCTAAACTTCAACCTAATTGGGAAGGACCATATGTGGTTCAGGCTGCGTACCCCGGCAACGCCTACAAGCTAGTCAATGACGAAGGAACCGAGTTATCCCACCCCTGGAACGGGCTTTATCTTAAGAAATACTACCCTTAGATAACCATAACAATTGGCATGGTACGAGGACCATCGGAGTTGGAAAGCCACTCTTTGGTCTTTGTAGTCTAACTCAGGGTTAACCTGCGCATACTCCCACACCTATCTTTCAGGATCAAATGAAGCGAAACTCGAGGGAAGCTATGATAATTAAAAAAAAAAAAGGCTGGTGTTCATTGTACAGTCAAGTCTTTGCATCTGTCCTTCATATTAGGATAGGACCCATTAAGGTTCGGTAGGTCTCGGGTCTTGGTCCGCCAGAACTGTGGAGATTCCTGTCCGATCATGTCGGCATACGCCCACTAAAAGAAGGTAACACGCACACACACAGCTGTTTTAGCCAAAAGGTTGGTAGTATTGCTTATTCTGGGGCTGTGCTCGAAGGTCTCCAGGAAAGTCGTAATCTTTGTTCTCTTCCTCCTCGACCCAATGAGAGCACGACACCCTTAAAACGCTAAGCATAAGGGAACCAAAATACCATACCTTGAAGGCGAGAGTAGGATTCATCTCCTCGAACTTCAGTCAGAGCACGAGAAGAGGGCAGTGTCCCCGCAGGCATACAAGAGGGATTCCCACATATCAAATCATCATGTCTCCCTCAGAAAAAGAGAAAAAGAAGAGAAGAGATAAATCAAAGTCAAATGAAAGCCTGGTCGTGGCCGTGCCTGATTTCAACAAGCAAAATCCCTCAAAATAAAAGTTAAATTCCACAAAGGGGCAACGCAATCCTGTTCGAGGTTTGGGCCGAAGTCGCCCAAAAGGGAAAGGTCGAGTAGGTCCCAGTTGGCTTGTCGGGTTAACAGTTTTGCCGGTCCTCTCGGAAGGTTTACCTCACCACACTCTTCTTTCTCCCCTCGAAGATGAAAGCTCAATGGAAATCCTGAAAGGCGTGCCCCGCTAAGACAAGCGACCTTGTTTTAGCAAAACACATGTAATTGTCTACTTTGAAAAGCAGAAACCATCGCCGCTAAGGAGTCTCGGTGTTTCTGACCGGTCATGACCTCTATCTACTACCTCGGTGGTTTTTTACTTTAACCTCAGGCTTAGGTCAATGCAAGCGCGTCACCAATAGGTACGACGGCGTCTGATTCCAGGTCAGCGTCGCGCGGTTGACCGTTAGGGTTCTAAGGTGTTCCATCCTATACCATCTAGAATTGTGAGGAATTAGACCCGGGTCGGGCAAATCTTTTACCTTGAACACTCTTTCGGAGTATCCTTGCGGTCGGAAGCAACTGGGAGCCTAAGCATGGCATGACGATTTTGTCATCAGGTTAAGTCTTAACCGACAGGATTATCACTTGAGGAGTCTAGGGGTCCAAATCAATCTAGATGTGCGCACAGGATACCTGGGAGGTTAGTAAGAAACCATGTCTTCATAAGAATCAGATGCCATAAGGATGGTCACTAGGCATTAGTTATCTCAAAAAAAAATACATCCGAAGTGGCCCTCGGAAGACGCCGTCAGGTGAGTCCACAAGTGGGAATTCTCTTGGAACATGTTAACCCCGCATTACACTACTTAAGAACGATTTAAACACCCCTGGTCCAAAAATCATGCCGGTTGTAATAACAAGTGTTTTTTAAAAACAAAAAATAATAAAATAAAACAAAAAATAAAACAAAAAAAACATATCAAAAAAAATATCATTAACAAAAAAATGCATATTTTTTTTTTTTTACATCCGTGTGATCTCATTTGTATGCTACATTTTTACATTATGTTCCCATTTGCGTGCCCGTATGTTGCATTTATTATCTTTACTCTTGCCTTAATTTATAAAGGCTTGACCCCTTGACCCATCATCAAGGACAGTCGAAACAAACATTTGCTTGTTAAGCAAGGGGCCAAGTTAGAACGGAAAAACTGACTTGCTTCATTGAGCAATGTGTACAGAATTGAAAAGCAGGAACGAAGGCAGAAGATAGGAAACTGAACATTCCTTCCTTTATTTCCTTCTAGAAATTGTACATTAAGTTATGTCCTCCCTCTCAGTGTTACCCCTTTCTCCACTCTCCAGGCGAGGAACTCTGGAGGGTGTTGCCAAACCATGCAATGCGGAGCCTCTACTACTCTGTACCCTTCTTCCCGTCTCTGCTCCCCGTCGATCGACAGGGGCGGCAAAGAAGCTACTAACACGAAAGTCACGCTCTTGTGCTCTTCGACAACGCTCTTCACCATCTCTTAGCCACTGTTCAGCAAGACCGAGGCTGGTTCGGGGTTTAAATAGTTGGGCCTCCATGACCCTCCGTTCCTCCCTCTCAGTCAATCTGTCGGCTCTCTCTCTCTCGGTGTCTCTTTCCCTTTCTGCGCATTCTCTCTCTCTGTCCTCTCTTTCCACCTGAAGGGTAATCCTCAGCTCCACGGCGTCCCGAGAGGAGCCATCATCTGGGCGATGCCGTAACTCTTCCTCCAGTTCCGCTATTCTGACTTCCCCCTGTGCGGTATGGGCAAGTGCATCTTGCACCTCTTTCGTCTGCCATGTCTACCATTTCAGATATATGGAGGCACGAATAAGTGAAATTCAATGATAAGACTCTCACCTGTGTGGAGAGTATTCCTTCTGCCTTCGCAGCTCGCTGCGTAGTATGAGCAAGCTGCTCATGAAGCAAATCGAGTTCGGAAGTGGGGATCCATAGACTGGAAGAGACACCATCCACCCCCATTGCTGAGGAAGTCGCATCAAGCTGGGCGCGCTACAACACATAAGGTGACACTGAGGACCTAGCACCAAGAATCTTGGTCTATGATCGTGTGTATGTAGGTTTACCGAATAACTCAAGGCTGCGCGAGTATCATGTAACTGATGCTCCGTGCCTATCAGGCGAGCTTGCAGGTTCGCTATCACAGTGTCGGGAACATCCTATGCCCAGGGCATAGGTTAACATAAAAAAAAAAGAAAAAAAGAAAAAAAGAAAAAAGAAAAAGAAAAGGAAAAATATGTTCACCTTCATGGTCCCTTCAGGATGGAGTCGCTCCGCATACATCGCCTTATAGAGGCGTAGGTAATCTTCATTATCTTGAGCGTGTGACTCCACGGGAGTGCCACCCTGTTGCCAATCCTCATATTGCTCGGGGAACCGCACTCTCCAATCAACGGAGGTCGCCGGCCCCCGCGTCTTCCTCCCCACACGTGGTGTTGTGGTCATGTCCACCCATTCTTGGGCGAGCCCTAGAGTCCTCATGGCCAATCGTAGCCGAAGTGGCTCGATTTCGTTCAAACAGTGCATCCAGAGGTCACGTCCGAACCGGACATGGCTAGTTATGACCCATGGCTGATCAGCATCGGTCATGCCCACATAAGGCCTCCAGACCACCTAGGTCAGGTCACACACATCTTCTTAATAAAAAAAAAGAGATCATGGAATAATAACCACCATCGCCGGGGGGAACTCTTGCAACTCGCATCTTAACACCATCAGCTGGTAGGATAGAGGGGCTGGGTTCGTGATGGGTTGCCACCGCCTCACCGGCGGCACCGCCATTGGACGCCAATGACGAGCCTTTCTCATTAGAAGATAATATTAGCTTCACAACTGCACCATCGTGTGTCGTTAACACACACACACACACACACACACACACACACACACATATATATATATATATATATATATATATATATATATATATATATAAAATAAAAAAAAGAAAAAGAGAGAGAAAAGAGGGGGAGGGATACCTAGATGAACGGCGTGAAACCACTCACTGTTACCTCTCTATTTGCCCTTTTAGATAGACCCGCGAATAGATGTGCCAACATGGCTGCTCCCCAGGCATATCGTCCCACTTTCTCAGGGTCTACTAAGAATTCTAAGAAGCGGCAATGAATGTTGTCTCCTTTCGAGCCCAGCAATAGTTTCCCCAATAGGAAGAAGAGGAATCTCTACAAATCCATGTTGGATCTCTCCCAATTGCTCGCATCTACGCAGTAGACAGCGCGGCATCCTCTTTCAGTCATTCCCCTGAACTCTTCCAAGGACTCATCATCACGAGAACGAATGTCAGTAAGTCCCAACGTCTCCATAATAGGCGTCTTGGCTACGGACATGTTCTTACGATCATCCAAGTCCACTCCTAGTAACCTCTGGGCAGCCTCTCTATAGTTAGAGTACGTGATACCAGTCAGTGCCTCACCATCCACTTTCAGGCTCGTAATTCGGACCACATCTTCCAGGCTAGGCACCATGTGCCCCTACGGCATCAAGAAAGCACGGCTCATTGGATCCCACCTTTCATGCAGTGCTTGGACGAGGGCAAGGTCGAGCTTGATTGGCTCGATCCGAAGAAAGACTCCAAGCCCCATCACGTCTAGCCTGGCCTTCCGTAAATCCGGGAGACCCCTGTATGCAGCCACTACCAACTCCCATGGGATATGTGATTTCATCACACCCTGCGTATACACAAGGAGGGGTTTTGTCAAAGGGGAGGAAGAAAGAATGAGAGAAGGGACAAGAAAGCTCATCTTACGAGTTGCGATTGGGTCCTTTCACTGAAGTGCCCTTCGAGGTCTGAGAGCCTCCTGGAGCTGCTACCACTGGACCTACTTCTCTTCGAGGAATGGGAAGATTCACCCTCCATTTTGAACCTTAGAACCCTTAATTCTTCCATTTCTGTAGAAACTTGTACTCTTTGAGTTGGCTCCCAATGCCCCTGGGAGGATGAACGAGCGAGGTATTTATAGAAATGGGAGAAGGGCGAGCCAAGACTGCCTCCATCACTGTTAACGATAACCCTCGTGACAAGACACCTTCCTTGTGGTCCCACATGTGTCACTTCACCGCTCGTGCAGGGTAATTGATTGATGGTGCGATATGATGACTCACTCCCTATGCAGTCTAAGGAGGCCCTGTCATGTTGTAGAGGTCATCCGGGAAGATTGAAAGATTGTCCGAGATAAGGGGCTAGAGCCATCATTGTTGACTTCGGCGGCAAATTTCCGTGCAAAAGATGGTCGGATCAAGATATGATTTTCCGTTTTCGGACGGGGTCTTGCCAAGCACATCACATGGGAACAGTGTAAAGAAACAGAAGCGTAGGGAAGAAGGAACACGCAAGAGAACAAATAAGCGACAGGAAATCAAACCACTCCATTCCTAAGTCTACATAAACTGCCATAAACATTACAATAAAAGAGAGGAGGCGGAGCATTCCCACCTCCTCTCACCATCATCTTCATGACCATCCCTCTAGGCATCCCTCTCCTCTCCCCTAAGGTGAGGGACCCTCAGGGGCCTCCTGGAGCTCCATGAAGCAGCAGTCCCCTCACCTCGCAGTGCCTGCTCAGCAGTAGCAACTCGCTGCTGCTCCCCTGGCATGGCAAAGAAGCCAGCGACAGAAAGGTGGCCAGATTGGCGGAGTCGCGCCCCGAACTCTCGCGCCCTCTCGTAACACATCTCCATGACTTCAAGCCTCTGCCCCATAACTCGAAGGCCTAGCTGGAGCTCCCTCACCTGGGCCTCCAAGGCCCTCCTCTCGTCCCGATCCTGCTGTCGCTCGGCCCTTCTTTCCTCCCTCTCCTGATGAGGTCATCTCACGACACTCCCTCTAGCTTTGGTCGTGTACACACTCTTGATATGGATTGATCATGGTCTCCACTTGTTATCTTCATTTTCCCAGGTTCATTTTATGTATTTTCCTTTTATTGAGTCCTATCTTATGTATTTTCCTTTATTGAGTCATGTGGTTCTAGTCCATTTCCCTTATTTTGCTTAATTGGTCCTTATTTCCTTAGTTATGGGCCCATAGGATTGAGTCTAGGTTATGCTCGGTCTTTTGTCCTATTGTCAGGGACATTTTGGTCATGTAAATAGTGGTTGCCTATATATAGGCCCCATCTCTCCACTTGTACTCACTTTTTGGATATTGAAAAAAACCACTTCCTTTTACCTCTTAAATCTCTCTCTCTTACTCTCTTTCCCTCACTCTCTCTCTCACTCTCTCTCTCTCCCAAGGGGAGTTCGCCCCCACCCTCTCTCCTCCTCCCCCCCCCTCACTTACTCCAACCCCCAACCACCTCCACTACCTCACCCACCTCCATTAAGACCCTCCACTTCCCCAAGCCCCTCATTTACTCCCCTCTCTTTGTCCCAAAGCAAATCCTCCACCTCCCAACACAATCCACCACTTCCCCACACAAATCCCACCCCTCCCTAGACCCATTTCAAATTTGAACCTTCCCTCCCTTGCCTTGACCGCCCCTCAACCCCCTCCCTTGAACCAAGTTCGCCCCCACCATCTCCCTCTCACCCCTCTCTCTTGTGCACCCTCATCCTCCACCACCTTCACTAGCAGACCATATTCTCTTCAGCCCCACTTCGCCCCCCCCCCCCCCCCCCCCACCTCCATCTCCATAGCCTCCAATACCCCTCAAACACCACTCATCTTCCTCCCATAGCCAGTAGAACCACCTTCCACCACTTTCTCTCTTGGCCATTCCCTTCCCCACCACTTCATCTTCCCTTCATTCCCGCCCTGTTTCAGGAAGTAGGATTACAGCACTTGCAGAGGAGGCCACGGTCATCCCTCAATGACTCAGGAGGCGAGGCCTACATTTCTAGATTCGTCTGCAAGTCAGCTTTCAAGGCGAGGTGGTTTCGTCGGCATCCGAGCTCGGTGCTGTCCGCAACCACCATTCTTCTCCGACTGTGCAGAACTTCTCAGACCAGAAGCCAGAGCGGCAGAGAAGACTCTCCCACGATGAACCTTGAAGAAACCAGCCTTCAAGGAATTCTACAAAGTTCTTCCTCCCCCTGTCAGCATCCAGGAACAGAAGGCGGAATCCCGTTCGGCGTCCGACAACCAGAGATACCAATTTTCTACCACAACCACGCCGGTCTGCCTCCTCACAGTCTGTCCCGACCACTGTCCACTTCTCTGGATATCCAACTCATCTCCGACATCAGAAGACTTCCCTGTTTGTTTTGCTGCAAAGTAGACTCGTATACGATTCCAACGAGTCCAGAGGTGCCAGATTTGGAGCTCAGGAGCGACTGTGGCCGCTTCTGCAACCTGTTGTTTCAGACTAAGCTCGGCCAGAGACCAGAGCTGCATCCATCTTCCAGTCGCCAGAGCAGTCAGCCCCCAGATCAGAACGTCATCCAAAAATTCAAGCCGCACCCCTCTCCGGTTAGCAATCTTTTGGCGCAAGTCTCATCAGATTCTGAGCTCGGTGGATTTATTGGCTGCATCAACATCGACTCCCTATCCAGAATTACAGAAGCTAGACAGAATCGGCGAAGCTCGGAAACTCGGTTTCCTTTGCATCTCTCCCCACCCCGCTTGGCCGGCTGAAGGCCCCTCCCTGCGTGAAGGTAGTTTTGAATGTATTAAGCATAACCCCCACCCCAAGATCACCCCTCCTGCGTGAGGAGTAGTGTTGTACCGTTTGCAATTTCAGGTCAAGCTACATCGCCGCGGCGATCGGGTGCATACTGTAGACACGCCATTCCTGACGTCTCCTGAGAAAGTCTCATATTACTATACAACGCCCCGCAACGGCTTACGCATTTTGAATCACTCGAGTGCTTCCTATTCTCGAGTCTTTTTCCGCCCTTTTCGGCATCCGGAATCGTCTCGTCACGGCATTCGGACGGCATCAACACCAGTCAGACGCATCAAGAGGTTCCGGAACCAAGAAGGGTGTCTACCGGGCGGCTGCCGACGCCTAATCCGAGGACCCGGGTGGGTCTTAATGGGGGCGTCCAGGCCCCTGGACGCCCCCATAATTTTAATTTATTTTATTATTTTCTCAGGGCCCAAAATTAAATAAAATATATATATATTAATGGAGGCGTCCAGGCCCCTGGACGCCTCCATAAAAAAACAAAAATAAAAAATGTGTAAAATGCCAGTTGGCATAGAAAAAATAAAAAATAAATAAAAATAAAAATAATTAATGGAGGCGTCCAGGCCTCTGGACGCCTCCATAAAAACAAATAGAAAATATATAATGCCAGCCCTGGTATAAAAGACAAAAGAAAAATAATAAATAATATAATTTTGGAGGCGTCCAGGCCCCTGGACGCCTCCATCAACTCCCTCACGGGCGCCGGCCACCGAACGACGGTTTGGCGTGTGTGAAAAAATCCAAATTATAGAGACGTCCGGTCAGCTGGACGCGCCCATTTCTGAATCACGAGGCGCCGTTCACAAAACCACGCGTTGTGCCGAACCGCGTGCGGCCGTCATCGGTTTTCGGTGGACCTGCTTGAGGCGTCCGGGACCCTGGACGCCTCCACAAAAGTATTCCAAAAAAATCAATAAAAATAGAATAAAATATTATTTCGGTCCTGATGGAGGTGTCCAGGGTCCTGGACGCCTCCACCTTCCGGAGCTCTACAAATAGAGGCCCACCCCCTCAGTTCTAGGGGAGCTAAGCAGTAATCCGATAGGCTGCCGGAGCCCAGAGGCTACGGAGTCATTTTTCTAACCCGTGGGGTCTTTTGTAGGTGGAGGTTCTGCCGGCTTCTCGGGTGCCCACGCTCGCGAGAGGAAGGTCGTCTTCATCCACCGCGCTTCTACGTCGTCCCCACGCTGCCGGAGCTCCGCCGAATTTCACCACCGGCACATCCAATAAGCCAACTCTTTCCTTTTCTTCGTAGTTCTTTGCATTCATCATCTCGCATCCATCATCTCATTTTCCTCCTACTCGAGTCTGAGAGGGGTTTAAAAGATAACACCAACCAGGTGTGTGTCTTCCCGTTATTTCGTCATTTTTATTGCAAGGATATGAATACTACACATTCATCTTTCTAAGCCACTTGTCATTTGTTTGTCGTTGTTTTGCAAGGGTAGCCGAGGAAAGCCCTCTCCGTCGGCCGGCCGGAAGGAGAGGAAGAAGCAACCCGCCATCTCCCGCTCTTGAGGTAGGCGCGATCACTTTCTTATTTTGGGGTCTTTCGGCCCCTGGCGATCACATCTTTTCATCGAGGCCGCGGCGAGTCACATCCCCAATGGCCGTTTAAATTTCTGTTCTCATATTCTCTTTATATCCTGTTATATTTCGTTCATATCATCGAGGCCGCGGCGAGTCACTTCCCCAATGGCCGTTTAAATTTATGTTCTCATATTCTCTTTATATCCTGTTATATTCTGCTCATATCATCGAGGCCGCGGCGAGTCACTTCCCCAATGGCCGTTTAAATTTCCGTTCTTACATTCTCTCTATATTCTGCTCATATCATCGAGGCCGCGGCGAGTCACTTCCCCAATGGCCGTTTAAATTTCCGTTCTTATACTCTCTCTATATTCTGTTATATCCTGCTCATATTCTCGAGGCCGCGGCGAGTCACTTCCCCAATGGCCGTTTAAATCTCTGTTCTTATATTCTCTTTTATATTCTGCTATATTCTGCTCATATTCTCGAGGCCGCGGCGAGTCACTTCCCCAATGGCCGTTTCAATTTTTGTTATTTAATTTCTGCACCATTCCCGTCCCCCCGATGTCGCGGCGAGTCACTTCCCGCTATGGCCGTTTGAACCCCATATCTTGCTATATTATACTTGTCCCGCTCGCCCCGCCGGAGCAATCTCCCGTGGTGGCCCCTTCTCTCTCTTCTCTCATCTCTGTGTTGCAGCAAACAGCAAAACAAACAAAAAAGAAGGAGCCCGCGCGCTCTCCGCATCCTCTTCCCCGCTCCATCGAACTCCGAACCGCGTGACGTCGCTCACAGATTGGCGATCACGGTGGGACCTCTACTGCTTCCTCCCGGCTACCCTTGCAAGTTCGGCACCACCCGTGCCTCTCCACCTTGGCGCCCACGCGCGCCCCCGTTGTGCTCACGGCAGCACCGTCAGTTCTGATTGGTTCTTTGTTTATTACATGTTTGTTATTTCTGTTGTTTTCCCACTCCATATATCTGTCAGCATTCTATTGCATACATCCATTCCTCTTTTCTATCCTTTTTTTCATTTTTTTTGAGGATCACCCTTTCCCGGTGAAGGAAGGACTCTCCGTTTGGGAATTCCTCTCAACGGACTAGAATCTCCTACATTGGGACCTCCGTAAGTCCCCGACATCGAAGAATCTCCTCTTCGTTCACTGGGCTGGTTGTACCATTGAAGTTCCCCGAAGTTAGTCATTTCATTCGTGGTGAGACGAGAGACCCTAGCTGACACGGCGGTGAAACAAAAATAAACTAGGGTCCCTATCTTGTGTGAACTTCGGATCTCGCTAAAAACACACAAAAAAAAATCATCAAAATCAAAACAAAAAAAAGGGCGTAAAGGCATCCACTTGTTTGATAATCTCTGCTACCTACTTGCTAGTGTATATTTTTGCGTTCTGGGAGAACTGTGAGCATGTCTCACGAGTCTTCCGAGGAGAACCACCCTAGCCGTGGTTTGACAGCCGACCCGCGAGTCTATGCTATGGACTCGGGTCCTTCTCATGACCCCTCGCATGAGGTGCAGGTTATTGCCGGGGACATGTCCCCGCCACAGGATATCACTTCCTTACTGGGCGTCCTCGCCAACACGGAGCTTACCTCTGAACAGCTCCGGGCCTTCCAGGCCATTCTAAAGGGGAAATCTATTTCCCCCACGCCCCAGGAGTCAACTCCGGCTATCGCACCTCTCCACGAGTCCGTGCAGGCCATTCCATCTCCTTCATTGGCGCAAGCCATCCAGTCTCCCTCGCTTCAAGGACAAGCGAGCCAACAACCTCCCTCATTCCAATTCCCGTCACAATCTCAAACTCCCGGTGTTCCTCATACACCGTTTCAGCCAGGGCCAACTGTCGGTGGTCCGACAGTTCCATCTCATTCCGGGTTTCCCCCTCAAGTCTCCGGGAGACAGTTTCTCCCCCAATGGCAAGTGCCACCTTCACCCCCAGAGGAGCTCGCCCAATCGCTCCTCAATAGGTTCAATCGCATGGACGAGCAGTTTCAAAATCTGAGAAGAATGGTGGACGTGAAAGTCACCCCGGAGGTTGCTTTGCCAATCCTCCCCGTCATTCATCTCCCTCCCTCCGAAATGCCCACGTACCGCAGATACAATGGTACCGGCAACCCCTTCATTCACCTCAAGGACTTCATGTATGAGTCCTCTTATTGGCAAAACGATCAGAGGTCCCTGGCATACCTCTTTCGGAGATCATTGGATGGTCCCGCGCTTGAGTGGTTCTATTCTCTGGAGCCCCGCGAGGCCGAGAATTTTGAAATAGTGCAGAGAAGGTTCTTGCAGAAATATAGGGATAGGGTCGGTCCCTCACTCTCCATTACCGACCTAGTGGCCGAAAAGATGAAACCCGACGAGGATTTTATCCGATATGCTGATAGATGGAGGTCTCTGGCGGAAAGAATAAGGGATACCCTCTCCGAGCCCGAACAAGTGAAAATGATTGTGTCTAATGCAACCCCGCAGTTCAGACACGTCCTCGCCATGAATAAACTTACTACAATGGAGGAACTCTATGAAAGGGCCTGATACATCCAAACCCAGCTAAAAGACTCCCCCATCATGAACATGTTTGAGTCGCCGAAGCCCAAAGTGGTCAGAAAGACAGGCGCTGGTGTCTCGGGCGGAGCCACAGAAGGGGTCGTGACAAATGAGCAAGTCAGTGCGGTCAACAATGCCAACTATGCAGTCAACCCAAGGCCTCAACAAATGCCCCGACTACCCCTTCAATTAGGTCCTTTCCCTCTCCGTCCTCCACCCCAAAATAATCCACCCCAGGATAATATGCCTCCATTACGCCAACCCCAGCAACAACAACCACAACCTCAGCAACAACAACCACCGCTTCAGTACAACCAAGTTCCACCCCCGGGGAACTATGGTCCCCAACAGCAACAAAGGAGGCCGCTCGGTCCTAAGAGAGCCTACTATCCACCATTGCCAGAAACCTTAGCAGATATTTTTAATGCCCTCATGGCATCAAACCAACTCGCCCTACCCAGAGAAAGGCCCGCCTGGCCCCCCAATGTTGATACCTCCAAATACTGCGTCTACCACAGGCAGCCGGGACACACAGTGGATTACTGCTTCTATTTCAAAGATTACATCCATGATATGAATGATGAACATCAAATAGATTGGGATGAGATGAGACGGTACGTCACGGCTCTCAAGGCTAGGAGACCTCCTCAGAGGCCACAACAGCAGTTACAACAGCAGCAGCAGCAGCAACCACAACAACAACAACAGCCTCAGCAGGCCCCACAACAACAGCCCGACATGGGCATAATCCAGAATCCACTACCGGAGCACCAACAGCCCAATCATCAGGTTAACCCCATCTCCTCCTTCCCGGAAGTCGGGAGAGAGCAGGTGTGGCATCAGGAAAGTACCTCCATTCTTTATACCTCCAACCCTATCGTCATGCAACCCCCTCACCTTGCCCGGGTAGCACCTCTCTCTCATCAACCCGCATCGGTATCGCCTTCACCATTTCCACTACCATTACGCCCTCTCATCCGCACCCCGACCTCCTATCAACCGACACTTTCTACTACGCCTTCACACCCTCTCACCTTCTCCCACTCCCCCACTTTACCATCCACCTCTACCACATTTACCCCTACGCCTTCTAAACCCCTTATCATCCGTCCACCATACATAACCCCGTCTTTCTCCACCACATCACCACTAATGCCTTCAAAACCACTCATCACCCACCATCCGCCTCAAAACCTTTACCCGTTTCAAACCTTACCTCCACCTCCACCTTCCAAACCCCTTATCCTTCATAATCCGCGCGATATCTCCTCTACCTCCGCCATGCCTCCACCTAACAAACCCCTCATCAGAATCCCTGCTCCCGTCATCACCCCTGCTTCATCAACCATTCCTCCACTACTACCCCTCAAACCCCTGTTAAAACCCACTGCTACCCCCACAGAGGTAAAAAAGCCGCAGGCAATGGTGCTCCGGAGTGGAAGGATTTTCCACAGGGTTTTCCCCCACAACAGTCAGAATCTCGAGCAATCTCAGCCAGAGAAGGATGATGCAGAACAACCAGAAAGAGCTATCCCTGGAACATAGTATGATCTACTGAAACACTTGGACAAGACGCCTGCCCGGATCTCCATCCTAGAGCTACTTCAAAGATCCACATCCCACCAGGCGGCCTTGATGGAATATCTTCAAAAGGTCATGGTTAATGAAGACCTCCCCGTAGAGAAGATTTCGACCGTCCTAACCCCAACAGACACACAACCAGCCATCATGTTTCACAACTACGAGCTCGCTCCCAAGGAATCTCGGAAATATGCATTTTGCATTTCAATAAAAATTAATGGGGTATCCATAAACCCGTGTCTTGTCGACACGGGTGCGTCCATAAATGTGATCTCCATGAGCACTCTTCAGTTGTGTGGGGTTGGCGAGGAACAAATAAGACCTTCCTCGATCACGGTCACGGCTTATGACAATAGCAAAAGGCCGCCGCAGGGGATGATTATTCTGAAGGCAGAACTAGGCCCCATGGCAATCCCCACGGAATTCCATGTCCTCGACATGGACCCCACATTTAAGGCTATACTGGGTCGCCCTTACATCGAAGCCATGGACGCTGTGCCATCCACCAACCATCAGTGCCTGAAGTTTCCTTACAATGGGAGAATTATTAAAGTGGTCAGTACACCTGTCCTTCACACAGTGGATGCTATCAACACCTCTCTGCCTTCTGTTTGGCCGTCTCATCGGCCCATATTGTCACTGCTGGACGTACGTGATCCATCTCATGTTCCACTAGCACCAAAGGAGCCGGTCAGGGCAACCGCAACATCCTGTCTCCCTTTTCACTCCAAAGGTTGGGAGATTATGAGAAACATCGGCTATCAACAGGGAAAAGGTCTGGGCGCACAGTTACAGGGTATGCTCAAGCCGCCAAAAGAAATTAGGCCGAACCGTAGGTTTGGCCTAGGCTTCAAAGGACCGTTCAAGGCAGATTGGAAGCCCCTCACGTGGACTCTATCAAACCACTTCAACAGAGGGCCCGTTGTTCAGATGGGAGATCACCCACGAGAAGCATATGGAGGATCACATGCTGTATATTTGGCTGAAAAATGTCCGAGGATCACCAAAAGAGGCAAGATCAAAGATCCGGAATGCGAGTGGGACAAATGGTTCGACATATGGGACATTTCCGTTGCACTGGAAAGGATGTTCTCATCTCCACAGCTTGAAGGACCACCATTGATCTCCGAAATACCAGAGAATATTACCACTCTTGCCAAGGTTCCAAACTATCCTCGTCCTCGTCAGAAGGACTCTGTCATCGACGGATCTTCATCCGTCCTCAACATTGCCGTCGACGGCTCATTAGCCGCCATCCTCTCCATCCACTCGTCTCAGCCTTTGCTGATATCTTCTTCCTGGGCCAGACAATTGTCTGATGATCTTCCCAGGTCCCCTTCTTTGCTTACATACCTACGCGGGCTTTTCAACCCGCGCCAGGTCTTCAACCATGATCTGCTCTACGAGCCCCACAATCCTCTAGCCATAACCACTTTCCTCTCTCCTCCAATCTCTTTTCACTGCTTTGTCATTAAAAATGAAAACGAAAAAAAAACGTCAATTTTCAAACTCTCCAACAACACATCTTCGTTGAGGAAACCTCCTACATCTCCCACGGGTGCGTACCGCCTTGCGGACCACCCGTCCAAGGTCCGATGAGCGACCTTTTCTACCCCTCCTCTGAGGGGTCTTCTCCTGTACATTCTACACCATCCTCTTCGTCTTCCTCTTCTTCTGTAAATATTGTCAGTCAATCTAGGAATGATAGGCCAAGGGTAGTACCTAGGAAGAAATCCAAGGGTAGGCAGATCCCTCGTCGATTCCTTATGGATTTGGCCGCCAGGTGTCAGGCCCTTCTTGCCATCCCCCAGTTGTTAGAAAATCCCATCCAGCTACCCGAAATAGAATGCGAGGGCGACTGTGCATCTGATGAAGGGTATGGAGTCTACGAGATCACGAATGAAGAATGCCCCACTGAAGATGAGGGTGAAGAATATGAGGATGCGGCGGGCGCATACGCTAGCGGAATGAGGAGATTCGACGAGCCGTCAACCGCCGTAGAAGAATCCACCAAAGAAGTCAACTTGGGGACTGAAGAAGACCCTAGGATCATCCTCATAAGTGACAACCTACCACCCTCTGAAGAAGAGGCATTAATTGAGGTCCTCAAGGAATATAAGGACACGTTTGCATGGAGCTACGAGGATATGCCGGGTTTGGATTCAACCTTGGTCGAACACCGTTTAACCCTAAAACCAGGGTCCATCTCGGTAAAACAAAGGTTAAGGCGTTTCCACCCTCAGATGGCTTTGAAAATGAAAGAAGAGGTCGATAAGCTCCACAAAGCCAGGTTCATTAGAGTCGTTCTTTATCCTCAATGGGTGGCGAACATTGTCCCGGTCATGAAGAAAGATGGGAAAGTCAGGATTTGCATCGACTTCCGGGACCTTAAACCCGCGTGTCCAAAGGATGATTTTCCCTTACCTCACATTGATGTGTTGATTGATAACACGGCAGGTTTTGAAACCCTCTCTTTCATGGATGGATTTTCAGGATACAATCAAATTCGTTTGGCAGAAGAGGATCAGGAAAAGACGTCATTCACTACCCCTTGGGGAACATATTGTTACGTGGTCATGCCGTTTGGGTTAAAGAATGCTGGAGCTACTTACCAAAGAGCGATGATGGCCATATTTCATGACATGATGCACATATATCTGGAAGTGTATGTGGATGACTTATTGGTGAAATCAAGGACCAGGATGGAACATCCAGAAGTTTTGGCTAAGGTCTTGCAAAGGTCAAGAGAATTCCAATTGAAAATGAACCCGAAAAAGTGTGTATTTGGTGTGTCGTCGGGTAAATTGCTGGGGTTCATTGTGAGTAAAAGAGCGATCGAGATAGATCCCGACAAAGCCAAGGCTATCAGGGATATGCCGCCTCCCAAGAAGTTGAGGGAAGTCCGAGGTTTAATCGGCAGGCTGCAGTTTATTCGTCGGTTTGTGTCTCAACATTCACAAAGGTGTAGACCTCTCTACGAGTTGACCAAGCCAGGAGTAGAATTCCACTGGAATTCTAAATGTCAGAAAGCTTTTGAAGGGTTGAAGGAATATCTGGCTAGTCCACCCGTTCTCATTCCACCTAAACCAGAAAAACCTCTGATCCTTTACATCTCAGTCTTGGATGACTCCATGGGAGCCGTCCTCACACAAGCTGATGAAGAAGGCAAGGAACGGGCAGCCTATTACTTGTCCAAACTTCTCAATCCCTGTGAGCAGAAGTACACCGGCATGGAGAAAACCTGTGCTGCCCTCGTTTGGGTGGTGCAGAAATTGAAGCACTACTTCTTGGCTTACGAGGTCCACTTGATTGCTCGAATGAATCCTATCAAATTCCTTCTGGAGAAAGCCGTCCTTACGGATAGGCTAGCACACTGGCAAAGTTTTCTCTCTCAGTTTGACATCACCTACATCCAGCAAAAGGCGATTAAAGGTTATGCCATAGCCGAGCATCTCGCTCACCATCCTCTTCCCAAGTTCGATCCCGTCCAATCAGAGTTTCCAGATGAGGAACTAATGTCCATCAACCAATCAGATGAGACAATGTGGACGCTATATTTTGATGGAGCTCTGAATTCTCAAGGGAGAGGAATCGGCATCGCCCTCCTGTCGCCGGTAGGCCTCACATTCCCATTGGCATACCAGCTCAAATTTCCAGTCACCAACAATATAGCCGAATATGAAGCTCTTCTAGCTGGCCTAGGACTCGCTCATTCTTTTCGTATCACTGAGTTGCGAGTCGTAGGTGATAGTCAACTCATCCTTCGCCAGGTACTCACTAAGTATCGCACTCGCGATCCCAAACTCAAGCCATACCAAGAACTCACTGCTGCCTTTGCCAAACTGTTCACAAAACTGATCTTTGTTCATATCCCTCGTCATCAGAATATTCTCGCCGATGCCCTCGCCTCATTGGCATCATCCATAAGGTTCCCTCTAGGAAGATGGTTTAAGTCCATTTCCATCTACAAACTTCACGCCCCTGCAGTCGATGATGCTTCCTACGTAAACATCAAAGACAGGATAGCAAGGAAGATCCTGTAGGAAGATATCCTTGAGAAGAGGGAGCTCATGTTGGCAGAGGCCGAAGAAGAACTAGCTGATGAAGAGAAACCATGGTTCTATGAAATTGTCAAATATTGCCAAGATCAGTCTTATCCTGAAGGGGCCACCACAGAGGACAAGAAAGCCATAAGAAGGGTGGCTCAGAAATATACATTGGTTGGAGGTCTACTCTATAGAAGGAGCCTTAGTGGTATTCTATTAAGATGTCTTGATGACGATGAGGTTTGGAAATGTGTAGAAGAGACGCACTCGGGTGTGTGCGGTGGCCACGTGAATAGTCAGATGCTCGCCAAGAAGATCATTCGTCAAGGCTTTTATTGGCCCACCATGGAAGAAGATTGTGCTGTCTACGTCCGTAGGTGTGTCAAGTGTCAACTTCACGCCGATAAAATCCATTCACCATCTTCCTCACTTCATCCAATATCCTCCCCATGGCCTTTCTCCATGTGGGCATTCGACATCATTGGTCCCCTAGGTGATCCCAATTCCCTCACCAAGCAGAAATCTTTCATCCTTACTGCGACGGAATACTTCTCCAAATGGGCCGAAGCCGAAGCTTACGCGGAAATCAAGGCGTCAACAGTCTGCAAGTTCATCATGAAGAACATTCTCGCCAGATTCGGCGTCCCAAGCACGATCGTCACCGACAATAGGCCACAATTCATTTCTCAGGACCTACAGGACCTCTGCAAAAGGTACGCAATTGCATTGCATCATTCATCGCCTTATTACCCACAAGGTAACGGCCAAGCGGAGGCCACCAATAAAACATTGCTCAAAATCATCAAAAAAACCTGCGAGTCTAGTAAGTTTTCAGACTGGCCAGAAAAGCTTATCGAAGCCCTATGGGCCTATCGCACCTCAATCCGTACCCCCACCGGGCAGACTCCATTTGCCCTCACTTATGGTATGGAAGCGGTAGTCCCGTACGAGACTCTGATCCCTTCTCTCAGGGTACAATTGGATGAGGAATTTCCCCTCGACGATCGTCGTAATTCACTCCTCGCCCAGTTGGAACTCTTGGATGAGAAGCGGCTGGCCGCCGCCGAACACGCGCGTGTGTATCAAAATAGACTCGCTCGCTTTTACCAAACGAAAGTCGTTGAGAGAAAATTCAAAGTCGGTGAGATGGTCGTAAAAAGAATTTTTGTCAAACCTGGAGGGCCGCGTTCTAAGCTCCAACCCAATTGGGAAGGACCATTTGTAATTCAAGCCGTGTACCCTGGCAACGCCTACAAGCTAATCAACGCCGAAGGGACCGAGTTATCCCACCCTTGGAATGGGCTTTATCTTAAGAAATACTACCCTTAGCACAAAACAAAAAAATGATGATGAAAAGATAAAAAACATCAAAAACAAGGAAATATTGAAAATCATTAAAAATATGGAAAATTCAAAATGCCGATGCCTGGCAGGCACCATGTAGTTAAGTCCCTGCATCTAACCTTCATGTTAGGATAGGCCCATTAAGGCTTGGTAGGCACCGGGTCTTGGTTTGCCAGAACCGTGGAGACCCCTGTCCGGCTACGTCGGCCTATGCTCGCTCGAAGGAAGCTAACATGTGTTCACTTATGTATTTTATTCAAAAAAAGTTGGTAGCATCACCTACGGTAGGGCCACACCTAGAAGATCTCCGGAAGCTGTAATCTATATTCTTTTCTCTTCGACCAAATGAGATAGTCGGCGCCCTTAAAACGCTGAGCATGAGAAACCGAAACTCAAACCCCAAAGGCAAGAGTAGGAC
>JAHNEJ010000662.1:0-18218 GCA_022559845.1 Amorphophallus konjac | reverse complement strand
ACCCTATCGTCATGCAACCCCCTCACCTTGCCCGGGTAGCACCTCTCTCTCATCAACCCGCATCAGTATCGCCTTCACCATTTCCACTACCATTACGCCCTCTCATCCGCACCCCGACCTCCTATCAACCGACACTTTCTACTACGCCTTCACACCCTCTCACCTTCTCCCACTCCCCCACTTTACCATCCACCTCTACCACATTTACCCTACGCCTTCTAAACCCCTTATCATCCGTCCACCATACATGACCCCGTCTTTCTCCACCACATCACCACTAATGCCTTCAAACCACTCATCACCCACCATCCACCTCAAAACCTTTACCCGTTTCAAACCTTACCTCCACCTCCACCTTCCAAACCCTTATCTTTCATAATCCGCGCGATATCCCCTCTACCTCCGCCATGCCTCCACCTAACAAACCCCTCATCAGAATCCCTGCTCCCGTCATCACCCCTGCTTCATCAACCATTCCTCCACTACTACCCCTCAAACCCCTGTTAAAACCCACTGCTACCCCCACAGAGGTACAAAAGCCGCAGGCAATGGTGCTCCAGAGTGGAAGGATTTTCCACAGGGTTTTCCCCCACAACAGTCAGAATCCCGAGCAATCTCAGCCAGAGAAGGATGATGCAGAACAACCAGAAAGAGCTATCCCTGGAACACAGTATGATCTACTGAAACACTTGGACAAGACGCCTGCCCGGATCTCCATCCTAGAGCTACTTCAAAGATCCACATCCCACCAGGCGGCCTTGATGGAATATCTTCAAAAGGTCATGGTTAATGAAGACCTCCCCGTGGAGAAGATTTCGACCGTCCTGACCCCAACAGACACACAACCAGCCATCATGTTTCACAACTACGAGCTCGCTCCCAAGGAAGCTCGGAAATATGCATTGTGCATTTCAATAAAAATTAATGGGGTATCCATAAACCCGTGCCTTGTCGACACGGGTGTGTCCATAAATGTGATCTCCATGAGCACTCTTCAGTTGTGTGGGGTTGACGAGAAACAAATAAGACCTTCCTCGATCACGGTCACGGCTTATGACAATAGCAAAAGGCCGCCGCAGGGGATGATTATTCTGAAGGCAGAACTAGGCCCCATGGGAATCCCCACGGAATTCCATGTCCTCGACATGGACCCCACATTTAAGGCTATACTGGGTCGCCCTTACATCGAAGCCATGGACGCTGTGCCTTCCACCAACCATCAGTGCCTGAAGTTTCCTTACAATGGGAGAATTATTAAAGTGGTCAGTACACCTGTCCTTCACACAGTGGATGCTATCAACACCTCTCTGCCTTCTGTTTGGCCGTCTCATCGGCCCATATTGTCACTGCTGGACGTACGTGATCCATCTCATGTTCCACTAGCACCAAAGGAGCCGGTCAGGGCAACCGCAACATCCTGTCTCCCTTTTCACTCCAAAGGTTGGGAGATTATGAGGAACATCGGCTATCAACAGGGAAAAGGTCTGGGCGCACAGTTACAGGGTATGCTCAAGCCGCCAAAAGAAATTAGGCCGAACCGTAGGTTTGGCCTAGGCTTCAAAGGACCGTTCAAGGCAGATTGGAAGCCCCTCACGTGGACTCTATCAAACCACTTCAACAGAGGACCCGTTGTTCAGATGGGAGATCACCCACGAGAAGCACATGGGGGATCACATGCTATATATTTGGCTGAAAAATGTCCGAGGATCACCAAAAGAGGCAAGATCAAAGATCCGGAATGCGAGTGGGACAAATGGTTCGACATACGGGACATTTCCGTTGCACTGGAAAGGATGTTCTCATCTCCACAGCTTGAAGGACCACCATTGATCTCCGAAATACCAGAGAATATTACCACTCTTGCCAAGGTTCCAAACTATCCTCGTCCTCGCCAGAAGGACTCTGTCATCGACGGATCTTCATCCGTCCTCAACATTGCTGTCGACGGCTCATTAGCCGCCATCCTCTCCATCCACTCGTCTCAACCTTTGCTGATATCTTCTTCCTGGGCCAGACAATTGTCTGATGATCTTCCCAGGTCCCCTTCTTTGCTTACATACCTACGCGGGCTTTTCAACCCGCGCCAGGTCTTCAACCATGATCTGCTCTACGAGCCCCACAATCCTCTAGCCATAACCACTTTCCTCTCTCGTCCAATCTCTTTTCACTACTTTGTCATTAAAAATGAAAACGAAAAAAAAATGTCAATTTTCAAACTCTCCAACAACACATCTTCGTTGAGGAAACCTCCTACATCTCCCACGGGTGCGTACCGCCTTGCGGACCACCCGTCCAAGGTCCGATGAGCGACCTTTTCTACCCCTCCTCTGAGGGGTCTTCTCCTGTACATTCTACACCATCCTCTTCGTCTTCCTCTTCTTCTGTAAATATTGTCAATCAATCTAGGAATGATAGGCCAAGGGTAGTACCTAGGAAGAAATCCAAGGGTAGGCAGATCCCTCGTCGATTCCTTCTGGATTTGGCCGCCAGGTGTCAGGCCCTTCTTGCCATCCCCCAGTTGTTAGAAAATCCCATCCAGCTACCCGAAATAGAATGCGAGGGCGACTGTGCATCTGATGAAGGGTATGGAGTCTACGAGATCACGAATGAAGAATGCCCCACTGAAGATGAGGGTGAAGAATATGAGGATGCGGCGGGCGCATACGCTAGCGGAATGAGAAGATTCGACGAGCCGTCAACCGCCGTAGAAGAATCCACCAAAGAAGTCAACTTGGGGACTGAGGAAGACCCTAGGATCATCCTCATAAGTGACAACCTACCACCCTCTGAAGAAGAGGCATTAATTGAGGTCCTCAAGGAATATAAGGACACGTTTGCATGGAGCTACGAGGATATGCCGGGTTTGGATTCAACCTTGGTCGAACACCGTTTAACCCTAAAAACGGGGTCCATCTCGGTAAAACAAAGGTTAAGGCGTTTCCACCCTCAGATGGCTTTGAAAATGAAGGAAGAGGTCGATAAGCTCCACAAAGCCAGGTTCATTAGAGTCGTTCTTTATCCTCAATGGGTGGCGAACATTGTCCCGGTCATGAAGAAAGATGGGAAAGTCAGGATTTGCATCGACTTCCGGGACCTTAACCGCGCGTGTTCAAAGGATGATTTTCCCTTACCTCACATTGATGTGTTGATTGATAACACGGCAGGTTTTGAAACCCTCTCTTTCATGGATGGATTTTCAGGATACAATCAAATTCGTTTGGCAGAAGAGGATCAGGAAAAGACGTCATTCACTACCCCTTGGGGAACATATTGTTACGTGGTCATGCCGTTTGGGTTAAAGAATGCTGGAGCTACTTACCAAAGAGCGATGATGGCCATATTTCATGACATGATGCACATATATCTGGAAGTGTATGTGGATGACTTATTGGTGAAATCAAGGACCAGGATGGAACATCCAGAAGTTTTGGCTAAGGTCTTGCAAAGGTCAAGAGAATTCCAATTGAAAATGAACCCGAAAAAGTGTGTGTTTGGTGTGTCGTCAGGTAAATTGCTGGGGTTCATTGTGAGTAAAAGAGGGATCGAGATAGATCCCGACAAAGCCAAGGCTATCATGGATATGCCGCCTCCCAAGAATTTGAGGGAAGTCCGAGGTTTAATCGGCAGGCTGCAGTTTATTCGTCGGTTTGTGTCTCAACATTCACAAAGGTGTAGACCTCTCTACGAGTTGACCAAGCCAGGAGTAGAATTCCACTGGAATTCTAAATGTCAGAAAGCTTTTGAAGGGTTGAAGGAATATCTGGTTAGTCCACCCGTTCTCATTCCACCTAAACCAGAAAAACCTCTGATCCTTTACATCTCAGTCTTGGATGACTCCGTGGGAGCCGTCCTCGCACAAGCTGATGAAGAAGGCAAGGAACGGGCAACCTATTACTTGTCCAAACTTCTCAATCCCTGTGAGCAGAAGTACACCGGCATGGAGAAAACCTGTGCTGCCCTCGTTTGGGTAGTGCAGAAATTGAAGCACTACTTCTTGGCTCACGAAGTCCACTTGATTGCTCGAATGAATCCTATCAAATTCCTTCTGGAGAAAGCCGTCCTTACGGATAGGCTAGCACGCTGGCAAAGTTTTCTCTCTCAGTTCGACATCACCTACATCCAGCAAAAGGCGATTAAAGGTTATGCCATAGCCGAGCATCTCGCTCACCATCCTCTTCCCAAGTTCGATCCTGTCCAATCAGAGTTTCCAGATGAGGAACTAATGTCCATCAACCAATCAGATGAGCCAATGTGGACGCTATATTTTGATGGAGCTCTGAATTCTCAAGGGAGAGGAATCGGCATCGCCCTCCTGTCGCCGGAAGGCCTCACATTCCCATTGGCATACCAGCTCAAATTTCCAGTCACCAACAATATAGCCGAATATGAAGCTCTTCTAGCTGGCCTAGGACTCGCTCATTCTTTTCGTATCACTGAGTTGCGAGTCGTAGGTGATAGTCAACTCATCCTTCGCCAGGTACTCACTAAGTATCGCACTCGCGATCTCAAACTCAAGCCATACCAAGAACTCACTGCTGCCTTTGCCAAACTGTTCACAAAACTGATCTTTGTTCATATCCCTCGTCATCAGAATATTCTCGCCGATGCCCTCGCCTCATTGGCATCATCCATAAGGTTCCCTCTAGGAAGATGGTTTAAGTCCATTTCCATCTACAAACTTCACGCCCCTGCAGTCGATGATGCTTCCTACGTAAACATCAAAGACAGGATAGCAAGGAAGATCCTGCAGGAAGATATCCTTGAGAAGAGGGAGCTCATGTTGGCAGAGGCCGAAGAAGAACTGGCTGATGAAGAGAAACCATGGTTCTATGAAATTATCAAATATTGCCAAGATCAGTCTTATCCTGAAGGGGCCACCACAGAGGACAAGAAAGTCATAAGAAGGGTGGCTCAGAAATACACATTGATTGGAGGTCTACTCTATAGGAGGAGCCTTACTGGTATTCTGTTAAGATGTCTTGGTGACGATGAGGTTTGGAAATGTGTAGAAGAGACGCACTCGGGTGTGTGCGGTGGCCACGTGAATAGTCAGATGCTCGCCAAGAAGATCATTCGTCAAGGCTTTTATTGGCCCACTATGGAAGAGGATTGTGCTGTCTATGTCCGTAGGTGTGTCAAGTGTCAACTTCACGCCGATAAAATCCATTCACCATCTTCCTCACTTCATCCAATATCCTCCCCATGGCCTTTCTCCATGTGGGCATTCGACATCATTGGTCCCCTAGGTGATCCCAATTCCCTCACCAAGCAGAAATCCTTCATCCTTACTGCAACGAAATACTTCACCAAATGGGCCGAAGCCGAAGCTTACGCGGAAATCAAGGCATCAACAGTCTGCAAGTTCATCATGAAGAACATCCTCGCCAGATTCGGCGTCCCAAGCACGATCGTCACCGACAATGGGCCACAATTCATTTCTCAGGACCTACAGGACCTCTGCAAAAGGTACGCAATTGCATTGCATCATTCATCGCCTTATTACCCACAAGGTAACGGCCAAGCGGAGGCCACCAATAAAATATTGCTCAAAATCATCAAAAAAACCTGCGAGTCTAGTAAGTTTTCAGAATGGCCAGAAAAGCTTATCGAAGCCCTATGGGCCTATCGCACTTCAATCCGTACCCCCACCGGGCAGACTCCATTTGCCCTCACTTATGGTATGGAAGCGGTAGTCCCGTACGAGACTCTGATCCCTTCTCTCAGGGTACAATTGGATGAGGAATTTCCCCTCGATGATCGTCGTAATTCACTCCTCGCCCAGTTGGAACTCTTGGATGAGAAGCGGCTGGTCGCCGCCGAACACGCGCGTGTGTATCAAAATAGACTCGCTCGCTTTTACCAAAAGAAAGTCGTTGAGAGAAAATTCAAAGTCGGTGAGATGGTCGTAAAAAGAATTTTTGTCAAACCTGGAGGGCCGCGTTCTAAGCTCCAACCCAATTGGGAAGGACCATTTGTAATTTAAGCCGTGTACCCTGGCAACGCCTACAAGCTAATCAACGCCGAAGGGACCGAGTTATCCCACCCTTGGAATGGGCTTTATCTTAAGAAATACTACCCTTAGCACAAAACAAAAAAAATGATGATGAAAAGATAAAAAACATCAAAAACAAGGAAATATTGAAAACCACTAAAAATATGGAAAATTCAAAATGCCGATGCCTGGCAGTCACCATGTAGTTAAGTCCCTGCATCTAACCTTCTTGTTAGGATAGGGCCCATTAAGGCTTGATAGGCACCGGGTCTTGGTTTGCCAGAACCGTGGAGATCCCTGTCCGGCCACGTCGGCCTATGCTCGCTCGAAGGAAGCTAACATGTGTTCACTTATGTATTTTATTCAAAAAAAGTTGGTAGCATCACCTACGGTAGGGCCACACCTAGAAGATCTCCGGAAGCTGTAATCTTTATTCTTTTTTCTTCGACCAAATGAGACAGTCGGCGCCCTTAAAACGCTGAGCATGAGAAACCGAAACTCAAACCCCAAGGACAAGAGTAGGATCCATTTCCTCGAGCATCGATCAGAGCACGAGAAGAGGGCAGTGTCCCCGCAGGCATATGAAAAGGGAGCCCACAAACGTCAAAGACTATATCTCCCTCACAAAAAATATACAAAGTCAAAATCAAGAGAAAAGCCTGGTCGTGACCGTGCCTGGTGCGATAAACGGAACCCCTCAAAGTAAAAATCTGAATCCACAAAGGGGGGCCGTGGAATGTAAATGCTCGAGATTTGGTCCGAAGTTGTCCGAAAGGAAAGAGTTAATGGGCCCTTATTCGCTCGCCGGGTTAACGGCTTTGCCGGTCCTCTCAGGAGGTTTATCCCCTACACTCTTCCTTCTCCCTCTAAAGATGAAGGTTCGATGGAGTTTTCTAAAAGGTGAAAACTGCCCAGGGTCTGCAACCTTATTTTAATATACACATTTTGGTTGCCTACTTTGAAAAAAGTAAAAGCTATCGCTGCGAAGGAGTCTCCGTGTTTCTGACTGGTCAAGACCCCTGTTTACCACCTTGATGTCTTCTTGTTTAACCTCGGGCTTAGGCCAATGCAAGCGCGTCACCTATGGGTGCGACGGCGTCTGATTCCGGGTCAGCGTCGCGCGGTTGGTCGTTAGGGTTCCAGGGTGTTCCATCTTATACCATCTAGAGTTGTGAGGAAACAGACCCGGGTCGGGCAAATCATCTACCTCAAACACCTTTTGGGTGAATCCCTGTGGTCGGAAGCAACTGGGAGCCTAAGCATGGCATGACGGTATTGTCATCAGGGTAAGTCTTAGCCGGCGGGATCGTCATTCGAGGGGTCTAGAGGCCCCAATCAACCTAGATGTGCACTTAGGATACCTGGGAGGTTAGTAAGAAACCCCTGTCTCACGTAGGTTAGGTGCCATTTGGGTGCTTGCCGGGCATTAGCAATAAAAAAATTGAAATGATAAAAGCACAAAAAAATGGAAAAGAGAAATGTACATTTTTACAAACAAAAAAAATCTTTTTATGATGAAACAAAAAAAATAAAAAAAAATAAAAAAAAATATCAAATATATAAAAGAAAACAAATCAATTTTGCATGATTACATTTGCGTGCAGCATCTCACTTTTAAATACCGCTTGCATTCGTGTGCTTGTCTGTCGCATTTATCATCACCGTATCTTTCCCTTGCCTTCGTTAAATAAAGGCTTGGCCCCTTGACCAGTTATCAAGGACAGTCACAGTGACCATTTGCTTATTGAGCAAGGGGCCAAGTCAGAACAGAAATTCTGATTTGTTTGTTTCAGTGATATGTGCAGGGATTCAGGTAACTGAAGCAAAGGTGAAAAACAAACAAACCAAACCTTGTGTTTTATTCCAAAAAACCAAAAAAATTTACATCAAGTTCCGCCCTCTCTCTCTGCATTACTCGTCCCACTACTCTCCGGGCAAAACACTCTCAAAGGTGCTACCCAACTACGAAAAGCGGTACTCCTGCCGCTCTGTACTCCTCTTCCTATTCCCACATCCCGGCTGGTGAGGACACGCGACGCTATCCCCGATGGAGCACCCGACACACTGCTACCTCCTTGTGGCTCGGCGACGGCGGCACCTTCTAGTTATCTTTTATTATGCTTTAGGCCATGTTGGGCCTAGGTTTGGTCCCTGCGTGGACACGTTATCTAGTTTCTTTCCTATTGTTATCAGGCTATGTAGGGATAATGGGCTTCTTCCTCCCTTATTGGGCCTAGCCTTGGTCCTTGGTTAGTGGGTTAGGGTTAGGGTTTGGAGAGGAGGGCGCAACCCCCCACCTAGGGTGGCTGCGCCTCCTTTCCCCTCTTGCCCCTCCTCTTTCCTTTTTGGGCCCCCCTCCTTTCCCCTTTCCTCCTCTCCCCTCTTTCCCCTTTGGGCGCCCCCCCCCCCCCCTTGGATTCCTCCTTGATTGGAGGAGGATGGATCGCACCCCCCCTGTTTGGAGGAGGGATGGCCGCCCCTACCCCCTCCCTTTTGCGCCCCCCCCTTCCCTTTGGCTTGGGTGAAAACCCTAATTCCCCTTCCCCTATAAGTAATCTTCTCCTTGTACTGATCACGGTTTAGACATAATTTGAATACAAAAATGGATTATTGTGCAAGGCATTTGCGCCCCTCTCTCTCTCTTTCTCTTCTCCTACGACGGGAGAACGGCGAGGTGTGAAGCCTCAGCCCTCGGTGGACTCCGGGGTTCCTTCTTATCCTCGTCTTCTTCCTCGACGGTTCGTGCACGCAAATTCCAGATTTCGGCCCCGACTTGTAGCAGAGCTCGCGCCCTCCTCTTGGACGAGTTTTGCTGTGACCTAATTTCTGGGGGTACCTCTGCGGATCGTCTTCGCGTCAGCGCCAGTTTCGCGTCAATCGGAGATCGGCACCGCCCGTACCGATTTTATCCGCCGACCTGCACCAGCATCACCTTCTCTGCTCGCCCAGCGGGGAGGCCCTACTTGCGAATTTTCCCCAGACCTCCACACTGCGCCTTTTTTCCTGATTTCTTCAGGGTTCGTAGATCTCCAGGTCTACTTTCCAACGCCACCGACGGCGTCGCGTTTCGTCGTCGTCACCATCCGTGGCAGTCGATCTCGTGGGGTTGCGCCGGCGTGCCTGCACAGTCCGCCCAGCGAACCAACCCCAACTTCCAGCGGCTCCTGCGACTCGTGTCGGCATCATCTGCCGACGCCGTTTGGCCGAGGGTTACCTCTGCCAGTCAGCTCTCACCTCCAACCGGCCCGGACCTGTTCGGGCACCAGACGACCGAGTTCCGGATTTTACCGACGGCGTGCGCGGTTCTGCGACCACAGAACCAGACCTGGTTTTCGGCAGCGCCCACGGCCACCACCGGCGCATCCAGCGCGTCCCCTCTGGTCTGAGCGTTCCTCCAGCCATCAGCAACGCGTCCTCTCTGACGGTGCCTCGAACGGACATCGCATCAACCCGTGGGACCCGTCTCCGTCCAGGCGCGCGCGACACCGATTCTGCAGCATCGCGCCCGTCATCGAGTGCGGCCCGTCAACCCGTGTCCGGCAACCCGAACGTATTGTTTGTAGCCTCTTACCTCCCTGTGAGGAGTGGGCCATTATTGGGGGTTGTAATTTATTGCTCTGGTGTATCGGGTTGTTGGCCCACGGCCGGGGTTCCTTCCCCACGCCTAGGCGTGGAGGTACGCGCTCCGACTCCTCCACCTTTGCTTGCTCTTTTAGTATGTGATTGAATATGCCGCGTGAGAGAGAGTAGGCGCCTAGCTACTTTTGCCATCACCGCGGACCGTGAGTGAGAGCACCCGTCCGTTAGCACTAGCCGAGCTTCGAGCTAGGACTCGATTCCCTTTGTCTTTGGTGGTCGATCTTACGCCTAGACACGTGCGCTTCCCTCCGTGGGGCGGCCGAGGTCGGAGTTTCTGTTGAGAGACGTCCTTCCTTCTGTGGGATATCACGGTGGTCAGCCACTTGGCGACCCTTGAGCGTGCTACTGCTAGCCTCAGTTAGAATCTTAGTGAGTCTCAGTCCGTGTCGGTCCCCGTCCCCCATCAAATTTTGGTATCAGAGCCAAGTTACCAACTTGTCCTTACAGGTTGGGTCTTAGGGTCGTGTTTAGGTTTTTGTCGTGTCTTGTTTGAGTCTTGCATCTCCTTGCATTCGTGTCCCTCTAGGTCTTAGGGTGTTAGCCTCCTTTGCATGCCCACTCGGGGTGGTACGGACTACCATCGCCCGGACGCCATGGGTGACCAACACCCACCTCAGGGACGCCCATCTCTAGAGGATCTGATTGCCCAACTTATGGTCCGTATGGACAAATCCGACCAGTCCATCAAGGAGTTGACTGAGCGTCTAGATAATCGTCTGAAGGTCATTGAGGATCGTGCCACCGTGTCCGATTTGGCCCTCCGGGGTCTTGTTGGACGGATAGGTGGGATAGATGAGGTGCACCGCCAGGACTCTCCTAGAGCCAACCAAGCTCCTCTTGTTGCTGCCGCCCAAGCCCCTCGGGCTCAGGAGCGACGTCCCCGAGCCCCCGACTTTGATGACTATGGGTCCGAGATGGATTTTGAGGGGAATGGACGCCAGTACCGTGGTCGTCGACCACACCAGGATGAGGATGATAGGGCCCTTAGGACCGTCCGTGCCGATCCACCCACTTTCGAGGGGTCTCTTGACCCAAAAGCCTACATAGACTGGGAGAATAGCATGGATAGGTATTTCGAATGGGTTGAGATGTCTGAGCTGCGGCAAGTCCGATTTGCCAAGATGAAGCTCATGGGGAGAGCCCAGACCTACTGGAGGAATGTCGAGAGTCTGATGTTACAGAGGCAGGACCCACCCATAGAGACCTGGTTTGATATGCGGCGTAAGCTCCGCGAGAAGTATGTCCCTCCTTCTTACCGCCAGAGGCTCATTGACCGATGGCAGACCCTTAGTCAGGGCGATCGGTCCGTGACCGAGTACATCGCCGAATTTGACGAGTATTATTTGCGATGTGGAGTTGATGAAGAGAAGGGCATGCCTGTTTCTCGTTTTCGCCGTGGCTTGAGGCCCGAGTATCAGTATGAGCTCTACCGTCGCCAGGTAGACACTTTAGAGCTAGCTTACCAGGTTGCCCTAGAGTTAGAGCAATTTGAGTTGGAGTTTGGCCCCACCTTTCGTCCGGGGATGCCTAGTCAGCGGGGTCTTGACCCTCGCTCCACTTCCACCCAGTATGGTCGATACCCGGCGGCCCGGCCCGCAGAGCCTCCTCGCCAGGACCCCACTGGTCCCAGGCCTCGTCCACCCCTTCCTAGGGATCCGCTCCCTCCACCTCGCCAGCAGGCACCCTACCCCCCCACTCGCCCTACACTTCCGCCTCCCCCACATCCTGCTCGTTCACAGCCTTTACTCCCCGCGCCCCGTCATGATGACAAGGGCAAGAGTCCTATGACCGCTGGGGCCTCATCTAGTGCGGGCGCACGTACTTGTTACCGGTGTGGCGACTTTGGCCACTTTGCTGATAGATGCCCCACTCGGGAGAGGAAGGCCCTTGTCGTGGCAGACCCCGCTTCCACTGAGTCCCCCACTGAGCCCATACCTGTTAGCTATGAGGTAGACCAGGACTTGGTTGAGGAGTTCTTCGATGATCTGCTCGAGGGAGAGCAGGATGGTGCCCAGGGTAGCCATTTTCAGGGTGACCCACAGTTAGGGGTAGTTAGGTGCATCCTAGCCCAGCCCCAGGTGAGTGATGACTGGCGTCGCACCACCATATTTCACACCTTCTGCAGGCTTGGGGGTAAAGCTTGCAAGATTGTCATTGACAGCGGGAGTTGCATTAACGCCATATCTACTGGCACTGTTACCCGCCTTGGGTTGACCCCAGTAGACCACCCTGCTCCCTATAGGGTTTCTTGGGTCGATTCCACCTCCATTCCTGTTAGGCTCCGTTGCCTAGTGTCCCTTCAGTTCCAGACCTATCAGGATGAAGTTTGGTGCGATGTTCTCCCTATGGAGGTAGGTAACATTATTTTAGGGAGGCCGTGGTTGTTTGACATGGATGTCACCCTACAGGGCCGTGCAAACACTTGCACATTTGATCATAACGGCCACAGGATCACCCTCCACCCAGCCCCACCTAGGGACCCTACTGTTAGGGGACCAGCCGGTCCGAATGCCACGACCACCCCTCACCAGGGGAAGGTCAAGCCCCCGCCACCACCACCTCCGGTGCCTGTTTCCACCCCCTCTCCTACCCTCACCATAGATGTTCCTCCTACGAGAAGGTTGATGATCATCAGTCCCCGAGAGATGGAGAGAGAGGTTACTAGTGGTGTCCCTCTTTTAGCTGTGGTTGTCAGGGAGACGAGTGAGGTAGTCCCCAGTCTCGAGGGAGTGACAGACCCTCAGTTAGTTGAGATGTTGCGAGAGTTTGCTGATATCTTCCCGGAGGACCTTCCCGAAGGCCTTCCACCTTTGCGTGACATCCAGCACGAGATTGATCTTGTTCCGGGCTCGTCCTTGCCCAATCTTCCACATTATAGGATGAGTCCCGCGGACCATGCTGAGCTACAGAGGCAGGTTGATGAGTTGATGAGTAGGGGTTCCCTTAGGGATAGCAAGAGCCCCTGTGCTGTTCCCGCCCTGCTAGCGCCAAAGAAGGATGGCACATGGCGTATGTGCATCGATAGCCGTGCGATCAATAAGATCACGGTTAAGTATAGGTTTCCCATTCCCCGGCTGGATGACTTGCTTGATATGATGTCGGGAGCCACGATTTTCTCGAAGATCGATCTTAGGAGTGGCTATCACCAGGTGAGGGTCAGACCCGGTGATGAGTGGAAGACTGCATTTAAGACCAAGGATGGTCTTTACGAGTGGTTGGTCATGCCCTTCGGGCTGACTAACGCCCCTAGCACCTTCATGCGGTTGATGACGCAGGTGTTGCGTCCTATGATTGGAGTGTTTTTGGTCGTCTACTTCGACGATATCTTGATTTATAGCCGCACTAGGGAGTTACACCTAGACCACCTTAGGCAGGTGTGTGTTGTTCTGAGACGGGAGAGCTTGTTTGCCAACCCTAAGAAGTGTAGCTTCATGACTGACCAGGTTTCTTTCTTAGGGTTCATTATGTCCCGTGACGGAGTCTCCGCTGATCCGGAGAAGATCCGTGCCATAGTGGAGTGGCCCGAGCCCCGCTCACTCCACGATGTTAGGAGCTTTCATGGTCTGGCCACATTCTATCGCCGTTTCATTAGGGGGTTCAGTTCTATCACCGCCCCGATCACGGATTGCATCCGTAAGGGCGAGTTTACCTGGACAAAGGCTGCGGCCACAGCCTTCCAGACTATCAAGGATCGCATGACCCAGGCACCCGTTCTTACACTTCCTGACTTTTCTAAAGTGTTTGAGGTTACATGTGATGCCTCAGGTTTAGGCATAGGTGGAGTGCTTAGCCAGGAGTCCCACCCTATAGCCTTTTTTAGTGAGAAACTCAATGATGCCAAACTGCGTTACTCTACTTACGACAAGGAATTCTACGCAGTTGTTCAGGCTTTACGCTATTGGAGGCACTATCTCCTCCACCAGGAGTTTGTGCTCTTTTCTGACCATGAGGCATTGAAGTTTCTCCACACCCAAAAGAAGCTGAATGCCAGACATAGTAGATGGGTGGAATATTTGCAGGAGTTTACATTCGTTCTCAAACACAAGGCAGGTGCCGAGAACAAGGTGGCCGATGCTCTTAGTCGGCGGGTGATGTTGATATCCACCATGAATGTTCAGGTGGTTGGTTTAGAAAAGTTGAAGGAGGCCTACATTGATTGCCCGGACTTCGGTCCCATCTATTCCGCCCTTCAGACAGGACCGTCCCGTGAGTTTAGCGAGTACGTCCTTCAGGATGGTCACTTATTTCGAGGTGATAGGTTGTGCATCCCACGGACTTCAGTTCGTGATTTTCTTACGTGGGAGCTTCATGCAGGAGGTCTTGCCGGCCACTTCGGCCGAAACAAGACCATAGAGGCTGTTGAGCACTGTTTCTACTGGCCCAGTTTGAAGAGGGATGTGGCCCGCATAGTTGCCCAGTGTCGTATTTGTGCCCTAGCGAAACAGAGGAAACAGAACACTGGCCTTTATACCCCTCTGCCTGTCCCTGATAGTCCTTGGCAGGATATCAGCATGGACTTTGTGCTTGGTTTGCCCCGTACTGCACGGCGGCATGATTCTATTTTTGTAGTGGTTGACCGCTTCTCCAAGATGGCCTTGTTTATTCCTTGTTCCAAGACATCGGATGCCTCTGGAGTTGCTAGGTTATTCTTCACCCACTGTGTGTCCAGGTTTGGGTTGCCACGCACCATTGTTTCTGATAGGGATGTGCGTTTTACGAGCTATTTTTGGAAAACCCTTTGGCGGATGATGGGCACCCAGTTGAAGTTCTCCACCGCATACCACCCCCAGACTGACGGTCAAACAGAGGTAGTCAATAGAAGTCTAGGGGATCTCCTGAGGTGTTTAGTGCGTGATAGAATTGGGGATTGGGACCTTGTCTTACCATTAGCGGAGTTTGCATATAATGATTCGGTCAATAGGTCTACAGGGTTGAGTCCATTTGAGATTGTCACTGGTCGTAGGCCTAGGAAACCGATTGATTTGATTCCCTCCCCCATTCAGTCCCGAGTCTCTGAGTCAGCTGAGTCTTTTGCGGAGCATATTAGACAGTTGCATGATCATGTCCGTCGTCATATAGAGGCTTGCAACGCACGTTACAAGGAGTTAGCTGACGCGCACAGACGCACACGTGAGTTCCGCGAGGGAGAGTACGTCATGGTCCGGGTTAGACCGGAACGGTTTCCTTCGGGAGCCGTAAAGAAGCTCCAAGACCGCGGTGCAGGACCATTCAGAGTGTTGAGGCGTATTGGGTCGAACGCGTATGTGATCGAGCTACCAGACGACTACGGGATCAGTTCCACGTTCAATGTCTCTGATCTGGTGGCTTACCGGGATCCCGCGGTGATACCCAGTGAGTTATTTGGGCCTGACCCTCCTGTTGTGAGTGACACACCTACTGAGAGTCCACCTCCTCCAGCCCCATTACATACACGCGAGCATATAGATTGCATACTGGATGAGCAGGTGACTACTACCAGGAGCGGAGCCTACCAACGCTTCTTAGTGCGTTGGAGAGGGCGCCCCGAGTCGGACAACACCTGGATTACACGTGGAGAGCTGGAGCGGATCGATCCGGACCTGCTGGAGCGGTACCTCAGCGACCGTGACCCTTACTCGACGGGGTCGAGTTCTTCCCACCCGGGGAGAATTGGTGAGGACACGCGACGCTATCCCCGATGGAGCACCCGACACACTGCTACCTCCTTGTGGCTCGGCGACGGCGGCACCTTCTAGTTATCTTTTATTATGCTTTAGGCCATGTTGGGCCTAGGTTTGGTCCCTGCGTGGACACGTTATCTAGTTTCTTTCCTATTGTTATCAGGCTATGTAGGGATAATGGGCTTCTTCCTCCCTTATTGGGCCTAGCCTTGGTCCTTGGTTAGTGGGTTAGGGTTAGGGTTTGGAGAGGAGGGCGCAACCCCCCACCTAGGGTGGCTGCGCCTCCTTTCCCCTCTTGCCCCTCCTCTTTCCTTTTTGGGCCCCCCTCCTTTCCCCTTTCCTCCTCTCCCCTCTTTCCCCTTTGGGCGCCCCCCCCCCTTGGATTCCTCCTTGATTGGAGGAGGATGGATCGCACCCCCCCTGTTTGGAGGAGGGATGGCCGCCCCTACCCCCTCCCTTTTGCGCCCCCCCCTTCCCTTTGGCTTGGGTGAAAACCCTAATTCCCCTTCCCCTATAAGTAATCTTCTCCTTGTACTGATCACGGTTTAGACATAATTTGAATACAAAAATGGATTATTGTGCAAGGCATTTGCGCCCCTCTCTCTCTCTTTCTCTTCTCCTGCGACGGGAGAACGGCGAGGTGTGAAGCCTCAGCCCTCGGTGGACTCCGGGGTTCCTTCTTATCCTCGTCTTCTTCCTCGACGGTTCGTGCACGCAAATTCCAGATTTCGGCCCCGACTTGTAGCAGAGCTCGCGCCCTCCTCTTGGACGAGTTTTGCCGTGACCTAATTTCTGGGGGTACCTCTGCGGATCGTCTTCGCGTCAGCGCCAGTTTCGCGTCAATCGGAGATCGGCACCGCCCGTACCGATTTTATCCGCCGACCTGCACCAGCATCACCTTCTCTGCTCGCCCAGCGGGGAGGCCCTACTTGCGAATTTTCCCCAGACCTCCACACTGCGCCTTTTTTCCTGATTTCTTCAGGGTTCGTAGATCTCCAGGTCTACTTTCCAACGCCACCGACGGCGTCGCGTTTCGTCGTCGTCACCATCCGTGGCAGTCGATCTCGTGGGGTTGCACCGGCGTGCCTGCACAGTCCGCCCAGCGAACCAACCCCAACTTCCAGCGGCTCCTGCGACTCGTGTCGGCATCATCTGCCGACGCCGTTTGGCCGAGGGTTACCTCTGCCAGTCAGCTCTCACCTCCAACCGGCCCGGACCTGTTCGGGCACCAGACGACCAAGTTCCGGATTTTACCGACGGCGTGCGCGGTTCTGCGACCACAGAACCAGACCTGGTTTTCGGCAGCGCCCACGGCCACCACCGGCGCATCCAGCGCGTCCCCTCTGGTCTGAGCGTTCCTCCAGCCATCAGCAACGCGTCCTCTCTGACGGTGCCTCGAACGGACATCGCATCAACCCGTGGGACCCGTCTCCGTCCAGGCGCGCGCGACACCGATTCTGCAGCATCGCGCCCGTCATCGAGTGCGGCCCGTCAACCCGTGTCCGGCAACCCGAACGTATTGTTTGTAGCCTCTTACCTCCCTGCGAGGAGTGGGCCATTATTGGGGGTTGTAATTTATTGCTCTGGTGTATCGGGTTGTTGGCCCACGGCCGGGGTTCCTTCCCCACGCCTAGGCGTGGAGGTACGCGCTCCGACTCCTCCACCTTTGCTTGCTCTTTTAGTATGTGATTGAATATGCCGCGTGAGAGAGAGTAGGCGCCTAGCTACTTTTGCCATCACCGCGGACCGTGAGTGAGAGCACCCGTCCGTTAGCACTAGCCGAGCTTCGAGCTAGGACTCGATTCCCTTTGTCTTTGGTGGTCGATCTTACGCCTAGACACGTGCGCTTCCCTCCGTGGGGCGGCCGAGGTCGGAGTTTCTGTTGAGAGACGTCCTTCCTTCTGTGGGATATCACGGTGGTCAGCCACTTGGCGACCCTTGAGCGTGCTACTGCTAGCCTCAGTTAGAATCTTAGTGAGTCTCAGTCCGTGTCGGTCCCCGTCCCCCATCACCGGCGTTGATCCACGGAAGCAGCAGAGAAGCTACCAACACGAAAGCCACGCTCTCGTGCTTTTCGGTAGCGCTCCTCACCATCTCTCAGCCACTGTTCAGCAAGACCAAGGCCGATTCGGAGTTCGAATAGTTGGGCCTCCATGGCCCTTCGCTCCTCCCTTTCAGCCAAACTATTGGCTCTTTCTCTCTCTACGTTTCTTTCCCTCTCTGCCCGTTCTCTCTCACGGTCTTCCCTCTCTAACTGGAGAGTGATCCTCAGTTCCATAGCATCCCTGGATGAGTCGTCATCAGGATGACGCCGCAGTTCCCTCTCCAGTTCTGCTATCCTAGCCTCCTTCTGCGCAGCTTGGGCAAGCGCTTCTTCCGTCTCCTTTTCCTGCCGAGTGTACCATCTCAGATACGCGATAAGGCGTAAACAAAGAGAACTCAACGCTAAAACTTTTACCTGTATACGGAGCATCCCTTCTGCCTCCGCAGCACGCTGCGTGGCGTGAGCAAGTTGCTCATGAAGCGAGTCAAGTTCTGAGGTGGGAATCCACAAGCTGGAAAAGGCACCACCTACTCCCATCGCTGGGGAGGCTGCGCCAATCTGGGCATGCTGCGACCATGTGAATTAGCAGCCAACATCTGGAATCGGGGGTTTTAACTAGGAATGTACTATACACCTACCAAGGCGCTCGTAGCTCCGCAGGCATCACCCAACTGTTGTTCCATCTCTGCCAAGCGAGTTCGTAAATTCGCTATCATGGCATCCCGGACATCCTGCAGCCTTACAAGTCAGCATTTTTACCAGAAAAACCAAGAAAAGGAGAAAAGAGAAAAAGGGGAAACCTACCTCCACAAGTCCCCGGGGTTGGAACCGTTCTGCGTACTTTGTCCTATATAGACGCAAGTAGTCCTCGCTGTCCCGCGCC